>PVHP010001048.1:0-117038 GCA_004024765.1 Zapus hudsonius
GCTTCAGTGGGATTTGCGGGTGGGAAGGATGGACCCGAAGACAAGTGGGCTTCAGTGGGATTTGCGGGTGGGAAGGATGGACCCGAAGACAAGTGGGCTTCAGTGGGATTTGCGGGTGGGAAGGATGGACCCGAAGACAAGTGGGCTTCAGTGGGGTGTGTGGGTGGGAAGACCACTCTCCTGAGAGGAGGGAATCCCGCAAACATCTTCACTGAACGTAGGTCAAGCCATTGCAGATCAGTAAACACATCGGCCTCTGAGTGACTCAGAAACCCTTCCATCCCTGTTTCTATGAGACTTTTGGGCCCATCGACGGATTCTGAGCATTCAAAGCGGAGAGCTCTCCAGCCCACGTTCTTCTCTGGGAACAGCTCCGGAATTTCCAAAATCATCCCGATGCAGCGCCCCGGGAGAACCGAGATGGCGTTTGGAGAATACCGAATGGCAGACGGGTTCTGGATTCTTCCACGACAGCGCAGTCATCACGCGCGTCCCCGCGGTCCCAGCGCCCACGCCCTCCCCGTCTCCCACCCTCGGGGAGGTTCACGCGAGGCTGCGCCGCAGTGACTTCCCCGGGCCCGGGCTGGTCTCCAACCCCCGGGACCGCAGGCCGCCGGTCCCCGCTTCCGGTCACCCCGCCGCGCCCCGCTCACCGTCCTCGCCCGCCGCTTCGCTCAGGTGCTGGATGTGGGCCTGGGCCAAGTCCCCGAGCTCTTCCACCCGCCTCGCCACACCCGACACCGCGGCCGCCATGGCCACCACGGGCGGCGAGCCGGGGCCACGTGACCGCGGCCACGTGACCCGAGGCGCGAGGGGGGGCGAGAACCCGGGCGGAGACCTGGCGACCGGCTGAGGTCACCGTACGCCCGCTGCTCGCCAGGGCCCTGAAGTGGATGGCCGGGGGCGCACACCTCTCCCCCGCCCCCTCCTCTCAGCCAATCGGGAGCCACCATGTCCCCGGCTGGCCAATGGGAAGCCAGCTGTCTCAATGTTGGGAGGCAGAGGAGGGGGCCCGGGAAGGTCTGTCCGAGGGCCGCAGGTCGGGCCTGGCAGGCCAGGAGCCGGCTTAAATAAAGCCATTGGAAGTCGGGGTCCGGGAGCCCCGAGCTGGTGGGCGGCCTGCTTTCCGAATTCGAGGGTCGGATCTGTTTTAATGGCCGCACTACAGTGCTTCTACAGCCTGGAGTCCTAAGCTGCAGATCTGTTTCTCGGCCTCGGAAAGCCAAGTTCACGTCCAACCTCTGCTCCTCTCGGGGTCGCTGTGGATTGGCTGTGCTGTTTGATGCATTGTAGCTTGAATTGCTCCATCCTGTTATTTCTGCATTTTAGATTTCATTATCATTTTTATTTATTTACTTTTGGTTATTAGAAGTAGGGTCTCGCTCTAGCTCAGGCTGACCTGGAATTCACTAGGTGTTCTTAGGCTGGCTTCGAACTCACAGTAGTCCTCCTGCCTCTGTCTCCCAAGTGCTGGGACTAAAGATGTGCTCCACAGGTAATCAGAGTAAGCAGGCAATATGTTGTGGTTTAGCAGCGATGGGTCACAACGACTTTTCTCTAACTGGACGTTATAACTCCAAAAAATCAGGTATTCATTCCGTGCCCTTGCTGCCTGAATGGTGCCTGGCAAATAAGTACTCAGACGATGTTTTCTAATTCAAGAAAAAAAAAGTGTGTAGGTTATCTTAACATTCAAGAATCTGAAGGTCAGGAAAGTGGAACTGTACAATCAAGATGGATTAAACTGAAACTCTAAACTGGGTATTTTGGTCCACACCTGTAATCCCAGCACCTGGTAAACTGAGGCAGAAGAGTGCCTCAAGTTTGAGGTTTGCCCAACATGCTAAAATCTCACGAAGTAAAAATTTCAATCCTTGTGTTAAATTACCAGGCTTTTAGTGAGAAGCATGCTTAACCCTGGAGATCACTCACTGCTCAGCTGATACTCTGTTCTATGATGATTTTCAGAGAACAGCCCTGAGCACATAGAGTTTAGTCATCTCAGAGAATAAACAAGACAGGCTTCTTAACCCTCCACATTTTAGAATACAATAAAATGCTTTGCCCAAGTTCATAACAAAGTAAGCATCGGTGAGAAGCTGTCTCACCACAGAGGCAATAGTCAGCCCTTACCAATACACAGTAAAGGAAAGGTTTAAACCCAGAGAAAACCTGTACTGAAAGTCATTTTTCTTCGTCTTATAATTCATTATTTTACTTTAAGAAACCTACATGAATAGAACAGAAAAGATAATGCTAGATTCTCTTTTAAAGAAAACCTCAGAGAAGTTAATTCAATGTACCAAAAATATTCAGGAAATTATCTCAGTTTTTACTATCTCCCTAATGATATAAAATAAATAAAATGCAATTAGCAAAGAAAAAAATAATTTCTAGAGATGTTTATGAAAGTTGGAAAGTTTTTTAAAAATATTCTTTATTTGCAAGCAGAGAGAGAGGAGAGAGAGAGAGAGAAAGAGAGAAGAGTATGGGCAAGCCAAGCCCCCCCCCCCCCACTGCAAACAAACTTGATATGCATGCATCACTTTGTGCATCTGGCTTTCGTGGGCACTGGGGAATTGAACTCAGGTAGTTAGGCTCTGGAGGCAAGTCCCTTAACCACTGAGACATCTCTCCAGCCCTGGAAAGTTTTTAATTTTCAAATATTTTTACACATAATAGTCTTGCATAGCCCTGAATTACCTATACTTGTACATTCTTTTGGACCCTTCTTTAACTGTGTTATATTTTTTGGGTGGCTTATTTCCTTAAATAAACTTTCCAGTTGTTTACAAATAGGAATTGTTGTGTATTTTGATATATACATATAATTTACCAGCAGTGACATACATGTAACTGGATCTTTTTATATATTTATTCCCTTCTATGACTCATTGAGTCAGGCACTATGATCAGCACTGGAACTATAGCACTGAGTAAATTTGGTGTAATCCTTACCCGCTTACAGCTGATGATCTACTAAAGAAATAAGGAGATAAGGTAAATGAAAAAAACAAATTTTGAATTGTGGAAGGTAGTATGAATGAAAAGGAAAGGTGTAAGATTTGATTTAGTAGACTAGAGAAGACATCCCTGAGGAAATGATATTAGTCTAAACGATGAGGAGTCAATAGACATCAGTCTGAATATAATGGGGGGGAGTGGAGAGAGAAAGCACACCACGTCAGGTGGGGTGAATGCCTGCAATCCAGAACTTGAGAAGCTGATACAGGAGAACTTTGAGTTTAAAGACAGTTTGGTCTGCATCATGAGACCCTGGAGAGACCCTGGAGGTGGAGGAAGAAGGGAAAGAGGGAGGGAAGACCACACAGTGATTTGAACAGGGAAATTTTGAATTATTAAATACAACAAGAGACTAGAATGATAATGTATTGTCTAGTAAGGAAGCTAAAAAGAATAAAGCAATGACAGGTATAAGTAACAGCCATTTCCAGGGGGACCAAAATTCAGACCTGTTGAAGAGCTGATACTCATGGATGGCAGCGAAGTCAGCGTGGTCCACGTCACTGCAACCTCCCTGGAACTTCATGGAGATCCAGTCTTTAGAACTTACCAGAAAAATGTCCTGTACGGTTCCAGGAAAACCTGTTCATGGAAAGTGTATCCCAAGAGGTTCTCTGCTACTAAACTAACTTCTCGAAGTAAATGCAGGAAGAAGCTGCTGACTACCATGCGTGACAGCGATTCAGTGTCCCTGGAGGATTCTGGTGTCAGCAAACTGCTCATGTTTCGGAAGCTTGCCAAGAAAGGACACCCAAGCTAGAAAAGTCCTTTTGCCTCCTGAAATGCCTCCTTAATTCTATCTACGACCAAAGTTTGATATCATATCACCTGCAAAGGAAAAAATTCAAGAGCCCAGATATATGGGCACAAAACAAGCCAAGAGGTTCCTGGCACAGTGTGGAAGTACGTATCAGGTAAAGGAGAGGAGGCATGCCAAGATGGAGTTTGCAACAAGCTTGGCAGCTGAGAGGAAAACAAGAGAGCCATGGAGTTGGAGTGAAAGAGAAAGCGCAGGAAGCTGAGGCCGAAAGTCACATGAGGAGCTTACCTCTTCAGTGGCTGCCTCCTTCCTCACAGAGGAGTGGACACCAAACCTGTGTGTCAACCCCCATGCCAGTTATTAACTTTGTCTCTGGCCACCGATTCAATATTTAATGACCACTGACCCTCTCTATCATCCTGGTTACCAACAAGTCCATGAGACTGTAGGAGACCCGGGTGCAAATGCTATCTCTCTTCCTTTACTACGTGATGGTGATCAATTCTTAGGCCTCAGATTCTTCATTTGGAAAAGGAGGATCAAGACAATTACTTTGAATATTAATAAGATTCATATATAGTACCAGTGTATTCACCAATAAGTGGCAACACTATATACGAATGAATAAGTGGTAAATCACTCCTGATCAACCCCAAACATAGTTGAATTTTTATTCACTTATCATATGCCATGGCTCAGTAATTTGGGAACTGAAAGTGAGAAGATGACCCCCCAAGTGTAAACAAGAAATGGAGAGATGACATTCTTGATAAGGAAGGAGGATGGTGAGGGACAGACATTGAGGCTGGGGGGGGGGGAAAGGATTGTGTTTGTGGACAAAGGGGAAAAACTAATCAGGAAATTTTTCATGAAGGTTGGGAGATAATGGTGGACAAAGAAAGATCAGGCATCCGCTTGCTGCCTGATGAATCAACAGAGCCTTAAATAATTTATACTAGACTATTCAGAAAATCATTTTTAAATTAAACTTTGATTTAGAATGTTTAATTCCCTCAAAAATCTATAATGCGTAGCTACTAAACTATTTAAAAAGCAACTACCAGGCTGGAGGGATGGCTCAGCGGGTAGGGCACTTGCCTCCAGTGCCTAGGTCCCGGGTTCGGTTCCCACATAAGCCAGACTCTCTCTCTCTCTCTCTCTCTCTCTCTCTCTTTCTCTCCTTGAAAATGAATAAATAAAATATCTTTTTTAAAAAGCAACTACTTGGCAATGTCAATCACAGACAAGGTAAAATACACTGACTGTGTAGAAGCAGTTTCCTTGAAGCCCATTCATCTTCTTGTAGATGGGTTGGGACAGACATAACCAGGGGTCCATTTTCTAGCCATGGGGTTTTGGAAGATCCTGCTTGTGATTTCGAAGTCATGTGGACTGCCATTTAATGAGAGCAATCGTTATTAAAATAAATATTTAGCCAGGCGTGGTGGCTGGCGCATGCCTTTAATCCCAGCACTCGGGAGGCAGAGGTAGGAGGATCGCCATGAGTTCAAGGCCACCCTGAGACTCCATAGTGAATTCTAGGTCAGCCTGGACTAGAGCGAGACCCTACCTCGAAAAACCAAAATAAAAATAAAAATAAAAATAGAAATAATAAATAAATAAATAAATATTTAGAGTCAAATGTTTGAGAGATTCTGTGATCACAGCTACTGTTTTCTCTTTCACCATAAATGCCACTAAGGTTTAATGCAGGGTGTTTCTATACTATTGTTGGTCTTTTCCTTGGTGTGTGTGTTTGTGTGTGTGTTTTCTTTCCTTGTTTAGCACTATAGTCCAATACTGGAGCTTAAAGGTTGCTAATGAATTTCATTTAGTGCAGATTTTACATAAACTTTATGGGCCCAACACGCTTCTGTGTATCAATCACTCCGCTAACATACTGCCACCATCTTCACCTCCGTTACCTTTCTCCTTGCTGTCATTTATCAATCTCTGCAGAACATGCTATATTTCCTGTGGCCCTGTCAAGTGTGCCAGTCACCACTGGTTAAAGTAAAACTACCTAAAGAGCATTCAGTCCTGACATCAGCACTCCCGGATTTGCTAAGCATCAAAACTCCCAGACAGCTTATAAAGCTATTTTTTCCTTTAGCTGTCAGTGTAACCATAATTTTTAGACCTCTACATAATAAACATCAAACTTTACAATAAAAAAGTCCAAAGGGGAAATAAAATCTGAAGATTTTTGTAAAAATACTAATGAGAATAGTCATAAACTAAAAGATGGATAAAATCTAAAATTAACAAGAGAAAAAAACAAGAGAAAACTCCCTCTCATACACTATTGTCAGAAATATACATTTTTATACAAAGTTTTATCCGTTACTTTTTCATTGCTGGGACAAAATACCTAATCAGAAGCAATTTATGATGGGGAAGAGGTGGCTAGCTCTGATACAACCTTATGTGATCCTCACAATAGTACACAGCCATACCTAAGTGCTCCTTCGTTTGAGCTCAAATTCTTGGAGACTAGACTTAGGCTTTGTCAGCATAAGACAGGCACAATATTTTCTGTGGATATATAGTAAATTTTAGGAAATGCAGAGTTCTTTTTTAGTTCTCTTGAGTGATTTTGGTTTGTTTTTCAGTGCTGAGGACTGAACCCAGGGCTTTGCACTTGCTAGGAAAGCACTCATCAATTTAGCTAAATCTCCAACCCCCAGAGTTCTTTTTGAAGAAAAACAAACAAACAAAAACCCACACTAGACTGCATTTGATTACCGGGGACCTTTCCAGTAACACTGAACACCAAGCCGAACTGAAGCTGTTGGCAGAAGACTCATGATGGAATGCTTGGTATGTCAGAATAAGGAGCTTGGACAGATGTAGACAGTGGAGTGTTCTGGAATATTATTTTAGCAAGGCCATATTTCTGATAGATACACAGGTAGTGCGTAGGAGGAATTGGGAGATTTTCTCGTAAAGAAAGGAAAACTGAAGAATCACTTAGGACAGAGAATGTAATGGCTTAGACAAAGATATTTTTATGGGTGGGAAGAAGGGTATGAGGAAGCAAAGATTAATTAAAAGGGGAAATCAATAATGTGGTCATTAACAACATAAAGCTAAACCCAAGAGCACAACAATGAGAAAATACAATATCTATTTTAAAAATTATTTTGAGTTTTTATTTGGTGTGTGCCTGTGTGTGCAGATACATGTGCATGGGTGTTCATGCATGTGGAAGCCAGGGGACAACCTCAGGTGTTGTTCCTCAGGTAACCATACTGTTGAGACAACAGCTCTCGATGGCCTAGAATTCACCAATTAGGCCACCCTGGCTGGTCAGTGAGTCCCAGGGATCTTCCTGTCTCCACCCTCCTGGCCATGGGATTACATGCACCTCTACATGCTTCTGAGGACTGCTCTCACACTCACAGGCAAGCATTCACCAGCTGAGAGCTATCTCCCCAGCCCCTGATTCTAAATTCTTAATCTGTTGACCTGAGACATCTCTCGATCCTACTGTTTAATTTTGTTTATGTCAATTCTGGAGTTTAAAGTGATTTTAATGTAATTGAGCCAAGTTCAAGTCTTAACTGTTTCAGCTTTTATCTTCAGTGTACTAAAAAAATGAATCGATCGTTAGATAATAGTATCAGAGGCCTGCTTAAGTAAATACACTTTCATTTCTTACTCTGATTCTAGAAAGTCCCCTTCTCTGACTTAATTGCCTACCATAAAACAACCAACAACCTGGCAAAGGCAATTGAGTTTTCCCGGTTCACCACAACTTCTGCACACACACACACACACACACACACACACACACACACACACGCGCGCGCGCGTGCGTGCGTGCGTGTGTGTGTGTGTGTGTGTGTGTGTGTGTAGTAATTGGAATTCTGTCACTTCCAGCCCTACCTCTAAGCTCCTGCACTCCCCAGTCTGCTTGCTGGCCTTAGTTTCTTACCCTCTACTTCTTTTCCCAAGAATTGCAAACAACCACCTCCTCTGGTGTTTTTTCCTGCAGCCCTGGGTCCCGTGCTGTAGTGTTTATCCATTCCTCCATCATGAAATTTCATCTAGTTATTTCATTGGAAACTTCTTTTTCTATGGGTCATCTTCCTTCTTGCCCTGACTACTAACTGCTAGATCTCTTTCTCACGTTGTTTTCCCATCCTCCATCCCCCCTCCAGCATGGTCTAACATCCTGGCATGTCTTCAATTCCCATATCATCTGTCCTTCATAGTCACTCGATGAAACCTGGCCAATCGATGTTCCTCTGCCTGCCATGCAGGTGGGTAACTTTGTGATACAAACTTCATTGTCATGTCGATTGGTGCCAACATACACTGAGCATGCTCCATCATGCTGCCTGATGGGCCTATCACCTATTTCTCTGGTACCTTCTCTTCTTATGAGACAGTAGGCTCTTTCAAAGCCAAGCAAATACCTTGTGTATAGTTTATCTCTTACCTGTATCATTGATGTACATGTAGCAGATCCTTAAATATTTATTTAATTAAATATTTATATTGAGTTAATTAATGCATCTTAAAATTCCCTCATCCCTGAGTTCTACTCTGCCTCTTCTATGCTACGTGGAAGTCTCAGCATCCAAATTTTCCAGCAGTGTAGTCTATATTTACTGTCTCTGTCTGATGATCAAGATCTTTAATGTGAAAATACCTTCAAAATTCCTTTTGCTTCCCAAAGTAACAATAACAAGGTGAAGGGTTAGAATAAAGATATCTAGAGTCCATCATTATGTCTACCATACTCCAAAAGAAAGAAAAACTTAGCTGCAAGCTTATTTCTAACTACTATTTACAAAGATTTAATCAGGACAATATTTTTCATATGATAAAATATTGATATTATGGCAACAGACGAAGCTTAGAGCTTCTGCAATGACACTGGTGTGGGGCTTTTTGAGGTAGTCAGTGGATTTTTTTACGGGGCGACACGTCTGCTTTCAGAGATTGACAGGAGCATGGCAGATAAGGTCTTGGAGATGTATTAAAGGTAGCCTTGATAAAGTTGGTCAGGGTGGCAGTTCACCTGACCGAGGTGTAGCAGTAGACTGTAACAGGCATTGTCTGCAGGTTTCTGGACAGTGTGATTAGGGTACCAGACAGAGCCACACCTTGCAGTTACCTTGCAGGTGATGTTGTTGGCCTTTACCACCGGTTTTCCTGGTGGTCTTGCTAAGACAGTTTGCTCAGGATGATTGTTCTACCAGTAGCAATGGAAAATTAACACAGAGACAACATCAATTATGCTCCCAAATCTTGAGAAATAACTTGATCCTGATCTGCTACCAGCGTACTGGGTCTATTTTTATATGGGCATAATCTTCCAAATTTTGAACTTAAGAAACATCTCCAGGAAAGGAAAAGCCTGCGGTGATCTCTGAGTTTTGAGTAAAGAAGGACTTAAATCTTCATGTGTTTTACAAGGAAGCACAGATTGTGACAGGAATCCATTCCTTGTCCTTGGACTTGCTTTCAAGATCTCTGAGCCCGAGCCTGCAAGCTGTTGCAGAAGGCTGCCCAGAAGCAGGGGCCTCCCATTCCAGGCCAACTAGGGACCTGGTGGCCAACCACAACAATGCTGCCATTGATCACTTGGGGTTTTCTCAGAGAAAAGGCCCAATGCTTTCATTTCAGTTCAGTTAACCCCGAGCTGGACTTTTAACCTACAAAGCCATGAGATAATACATTTTTAAGCTATCAAAAATGTGCTAATTGCTCATTGTAGCAATGGAAAAAAATTTAAATCTCATTTGTAAGCTGGGTGTGATGGCACACACCTTTAATCCCAGCACTTGGGAGGCAGAGGTAGGAGGTAAAGTTCATGGCTACCCTGAAGTCATAGTGAATTCCAGGTCAGCCTGGGCTACACTGAGACCTTACCTCTGGGGGAAAAAACTCATTTGTTTTTGAACTATACAGATCCATCTTAATTTGTAAATGGAGACCTACCCAAGAGTCTTCTAATACTCCCAAGACTAATCTTTGCTAGCAGCTCTTATAGGACTAGTCAGAAACTTGATGATAACCAGTCTTTCTGTTCCTACTGGTCAATCTAGCGCTGCCCAATACAACTGGTAGAGCAATCATCCTGAGCAAACTCACTTAGCAAGACCATATGGTAAAGCCCATCATCACCTGCAAGGTAACTGCAAGGTGTGGCTGTCTGGTGCCCCAATCACACTGTCCAGAAACCTGCAGACAATGCCCAATACAACTTCTGTGATAATAAAATGTCTATATTTTTGCATCGTCTCATAAAAATGAAATATTATATGGTTATCTGTGGTTGTTTTTTCCATTTAATTTTTGTTGTTACTGTCATTGCTATGCATGTATGTCTCATGATTTTTTGGTGGAAACAATATTTTAGATAATAAATTGTAATAACTGTGGGTGCTGTTCTACTCCTTACCATTATTTGTAATTAATATTTGCTTAATGACTGATGGCATTATCTTAATATGATATGACCTTGGCTAGAATGTCACTCACAGATGTCAGTGGTTCTGGTCATGGTTCTCTTTCCCCAAGTACAAACAGCTATCAAAT
Organism: Zapus hudsonius; assembly: GCA_004024765.1. Lineage (NCBI taxonomy): Eukaryota > Metazoa > Chordata > Mammalia > Rodentia > Dipodidae > Zapus > Zapus hudsonius. The sequence continues at coordinate 10,337 of PVHP010001048.1, forward strand.
TTCACTCATTACCATCATTATTTTAATGGTTTCACTAATGCTCTGGGTCATAAGTAGCTTTGTAAGCAGATTAAACCATTTTAGGGGGTTTCTTTGACAAACAGTTCCTGTGGTCAGAGTTTAGGATCTAACTCTGACCCCTACTGGTGTCCTCCCCACTCTCCTTTCCTAGTTCTATAAATCTATTAGTTGTCTTTAGTATATCATTAAAGAGTATGAATTCTATCCCAGTTGCCTTTGCTACAAGATCTAGCGTGTGTGTGTGCGTGTGTGTGGGTGTGTCTGTGTGTGTGTTATGTGGTATATGCACGTATGTTTGCAAATGTGTGAGCCCCATGTGTGAGCCAGCAGAGACCAGAACAGAATGTCTATAATGTTTTCTTGTAGCTCATCAGTATATCTCTTTCCCAGAGCCAAGATTTTGGCATCTGGGAGCTGCTGTCTGTCAGTGAGTCCCAGGGATTCTCTGGCCTCTGGCCTCAGTGGACTAGGGTTACAGATGTTCATGGTCATGCTCAGCTTTTTTGTGGGTTCTGGTGGTATCCAGCCAAGGGTCCCTCATACTTAGGTGGCAGATGCCCTTAACTGCTGAGCAATATCTCTCAAGCACAAGATCCCCTGTTTTTAAGTATAGCTTTAGACTTGACTATCTCTTTACCAGCTGCAAATTAGACCAATTCTTTTTTGAGAAAATATTTATTTCTAAGTTGAAAAATTTTATTTCTAAGTCAGTGTTTAGAATACTTAGGGTGTAAATACTGAGCCTTGGCTCAAGAGCTGGAGATGGTAACAATGACAGGATTCTCTCTGAATAACATTTCCATACTCAGAAAGTTGGGACAGGCAGCACATTCAGACCTTAACTGGATTCTCCCTCCCACTGAGGAATCTCCGCTTTTTGAACATGGACAAGATGATCTGATTCCCTGCATTCTCAGTAGTGTCGGCTCCACGTTGCTGGGATGTACAGCCAAACCAGGCACCATTTCTATGAGGAAGTGCTTATGTCAGCTTACAGATCTAAGAAGTTCTCTCAACGGTGGAAGAAGCTGGCTCCCATTCACAAATCCAAGCAAAGCACTACCACCAAAAAGCCAGCACAACCAGCAAGCACAAAACCAGAGACCAGGCAGAGCTCAGATTGCTCCACATACCTCTAGGCTGGAAATCAAATCTGACATCAAATACACCCAGGATCCACCCACAGTGACACCTCTTCCAGCCAGGCAGCTGGAAATCCAAGTTTCAAGAAAACACCCGAGTCTATTGGAGGACATACAGTCAAACTACCACAGGCACCCACGGCAGGGCCTCTTCCCCACTTGTGGGTTTACTGAGGCTAACCTCAGTAACAGGAGCTGGGGACAGGATGGGAAATATTGATGTTCCTGCCTTTCTCAATGAAGATAGCTCTCTGACTGAGGTGGGAGGGGTTTCTGCTTCTTCTGTTGTGCCTGTTTGGAGTGGAGTTTCTCCTTAATGAGCCTGGAGTAAGTGAATTGGTCTTTCTTATTGAATCTTCATAGGGCTTCTTAAACAGGTTTCTTCATTTGCTTTATGTGTGTAATTGAAGCAATTTCCAGGAACTTTAAATGATTACATCTAAAAAAGCCATTTTCACCCATTTCTCTAGAATACTATCATATTATGTCATGATACATATACAAGTCATACTAAGTTGTGACCTGCCTGTAGGCAGCTGATTTTTTTTCTGCAGTTTGTGCCTTAACATTTCAGATTGGTAGACAGTGTTATTTGAATAGATTACAATTTCAGGATGGTAAACTATAGTCTGTTGGCAAATTTCTGTCAGCTCAAATATTTTTATTAATCTTATAGGAATATAGCTCTTCCCACTTTTTAACACACAATTTTATGATTATTTTCCATCCTTCAATGGTAGCTAGTTGAGACAGACTGTATGACTCATGACTGAAAATATTTACTATCTGGCCTTTTATGGAAAAAAAAATTATGGTTTTATGGATTAGATGGTAATATATAGCAATGTGATATGCATTTTCTTATTAATCAATAAATTAGATATCAATAACTTAGAGGGGGTGTGACAATGGCAGATGTTCTTAGAAGAGTTACTTTTGCTTCCCCTCCCTTTGCCCAGCTTTCTAAATTCTAAAGTAAAGTCAAAGCTAAGTGATAAAGATGTTAACGTCAACTATTTTTTTCGGTTTATGAAATTCAGAATGCCTGATGGTCTTCAGATAACATCAGAATATGCACCGCCCTCTTTATTGCACTCGGCACCTGCTGTGAGGCTGGACTTACAGGAAGGAATGTGCGTGTCTGAGGAAGCACAGGAGGTAAAGGTCAGCTGTAACACTGCAGAGATGAAGGACAGAGGGGACACAGGCCTTAAAGAAGGAAGACACTCCCTCACTGCCCCTCATCCCAATACCAATCCCTATATAAACCTGACTGCATTCTTAAATTCCCTAAGATAAGATTTTCTTTTTAATGGGAAGTGGATAATAGTTTTTCCTCTTATTTCCTCAGGGTGTCATTACATGAATAAACCTGATGTCTTTCCTATCAACTCTTGTTTCCTGAATATTGACTTTCAAGTGGTGAGCAAATAGACTTGGATCTGTCAACATGTACACTTATAAATGATGCAGAGTGTTCCTCTTCCCTGCCCTCACCTAAGAGAAAAAAATTCAAGGATTCCTAGATTCATGAAAGAAGGTGTCGCAGTCAGCCACACGCTGCTGGGATGAATCTTCAAACCAGGCACAGTTTATGGGAGGAAACGATTTATTCAAGCTACAGATCCAGGGGAAGTCCCATAAAAGTGAAGAGGCTGGTCCTCTTTCATAGGTCCGAGCAGAGAGAAAAACCTGTCACCTACACCACACACACAGAACAGGGAACAGGCAGGAGGGCACAAGGAGAGAATTTCTTTCCCTTTATATAGCCTTAGGGTGGGGTCTTGCAACCCTATCCCAGACTTAATGGCTTCCTGAGTCTCCGGGATTTCCCTCATGCACTGCCCAGACAGGAAAGGATGTTTACTTCTAGCTCTCCTGAGCTTCCTTACATCTTGCCCCTACTGAGAGGCTGCCTTCCTGTAAACATCCTCAGAGACCCACCCAAGATTACTTGAATGGTCAAGTTGACATCAAAACTTTACCATCATAGAAGGTGATATATTTTCAGGAATTCTGGGACAGTGTTGTCAGTCTTACAACTGAACCCCTGACAGCGCACTACACATAGGTGAAAGCATTTAATAATTAGTGCATAGCCTAATTAGTCTATAGTCTAATACTTGCATTTAAAGAGGGTTGTAATACTTTTAATTAACGTAGAGAGCTGAGGAGATGGCTCAGTGGGTAAAGTGGCTTGTTGCACAAGTGTGAGCACCCTCTGTATCCTGCACCCATGTAAATGCTGGTGGGTGTGGCAGCCCACCTATAACCCCAGCACTTGGGAGGTAGAGACAAGGGATGCACTTCCTCCAAAGTGGGCTAAGAATGGTGTGAGGGTTAGATTTTGTTGTCAAATTGACCTTTTTAGTAATCTCGGATGGGTCTGTGATATTTATAGGAAGGCAGTGCTCTCAGTAGGGGACAGGATGTAAGAAAGCTCAGGGGAGCTAGAAATAGACATCCTTTCCTGGAAGGGCAGTACAGGAAGGAAATTCCAGAAACTCAAGTCTGGGAAAGGGTTCCAATACCCTGCCCTATGACTATATAAAGGGGGAGTAAATCTCTCTCCCCACACCCATGTCTGCTTTTTTGGTGTGTGTATGGTGTTGGTGATGGGTTTCTCTCTCTGCTTAGACCTGTGAAAGGGGCTAGCATTTTGCCATTATGGAAGTTCCCCTGGATCTGTAGCTTCAATAAATCCTTCTTCTCATAACTGTGCCTGGTTTGGAGATTCACCCCAGCAGCGTGTGAGCTGACTACGATAAATGGCTATGTATAGTAGAATGGGTAAGGTGCTTGTCTAGAACAGCAGAATCAATGAGCTTTGGGTTCAAGTGAGAGACTCAAATAAGGTGGAAAGTGATGAAGGAGAACATTTAACAACCTCTGGCCTCCACACCCCTGTGCACACACATGCATGTGCACACCTGTACCACATATGTGCACATATAGCACAGACATACACACAAATGTATTTAATGCACAAAAATAAAACACATATATATGTGCATGTAGGGTACAATTTCAAAATTATTTTTCCTCTAACTAATGAAATTAATAGTCATCTACTCTCTTGTAAGAGGTTTGAGCCAGTATCTCTCTATATTCAACGTTTAAAATTCAATGTGCATTCTTTGTTTTGAAACTCAGAACAAAGGTGAATAACCTCCCTAGTTTCACTTGCTTTTGGTTTCCTGCTTCCACCACTAGTTTTAGAAGTTATTTAACTAAACAGTAAGTTAATAGCTCTTTACTATAAACAATCCCTTTGATGTATAGTCACCTTTGTAATGCTTATTTATTTTAAAATTTTGATGTTTCTTTTTCATTTATTTATTTATTTTTATTTGAGAGAGACAGAGAGAGAGACAGAGAGAGACAAAGAGGTGGATTGAGAAAATGGGTGTGCCAGGGCCTCCAGGCTCTGCAAATGAATTCCAGACACAGGCACTACTTTGTGTATCTGGCTTACGTGGGTACTGGGAATTGAACGTAGACCATCAGGCTTTCTAAGCAAGTGCCTTTAACCACTGAGCAATCCCTCAACACTTGGGTGTGCACAAGTGTATTATGGGTAATCTTTTGACATCAGAGGACCATAAACTCTTCTCATGGATCATGTTAACACCACTCTTTTCTGAAGATACATCCTATCCAAAACTAAGAATTCTGATAAAAATGTTTAGAGCACCAATTACTTCATCTTTCCTTACCTCAATAATTGTCCTCACATCTCACTCCATCCTGTCTCTTTATCCTCTAAGTGTACCTCCACCCTATCCATGGAGAGGCAGATTTGAGTCTGGGTCCTCCCTTCTCAGGTTAGGCTGTGTCATGTACAAACACTTTCTCAAAACTCACTGCTTCAGTAATTGCCAAACTGCATGGTGGGCAAAATGGGCCTAGTTCAGGAATAGGAACACAAATGAAAAAGTTTGTAGATTACCATTCAAGCATATGCAGAAAGCCTGGGAAGGTGGCTCCCAGGTTAAGAGTGCTTGCCCGCAAGCCTGACAGCCCGAGTTTGATCTTCTTCAGTGCCCACTTACAGCTGATGTCAAGTGGCACACGCATCCATGATAGATGGAAGGCAGTGGGAGGCCAGGCCAGGCAGCTTGATTAGTGAACACAGTGGCAAAACAGCAGGAGAGAACATACACACTGAGGGTGCCCTCTGACCTCCACACACACACATATCATATACACACACAAATAAATATTTTTTAAAACAAAGATCGTGCAGAGAATAAAGATAGTGAAGAATTATAATTGCCACAAGGTATTGTTATGAAACATATTTTTCTTTCAAAGATATTACCTAAAGTGAGAAATGAAGTCAACACAGCCTGTTAAATTTTATTTCGTCTTTCTTCTATGTCTACTCACTAAAATTCAGTTTTAATTCTGTGCCTATTTTTGCCTTAGTTATTCTGAAGTAAAAATACCACAAACTGGGTAGTTTATAAATGGCTGAAACTTATTTCTCCAGTTTGGAGGCTGGGAAGGTTACAGGCAAGGAAGACATCACACAAGCAGTTTTGGTCATAAGTGTGCAGGGAAACAGCACACCCATCAGGAGCCCACAGCCCACTCACCTGTCAAGGGCCTCACCTCCCAATATCATCCCTCTTGAGTCCAGGGTTTAAACACATGAATTCTATCATAGCACCTGCTTTTCTCCCAGTGGCATTTCCCCAGCCTCACGACAGTGGATAGGACTTCTATCACTTCACAGTGATTCTGTTCTAAAGGTGGCCAATGGATTGATCCAGTCTATCATTTTTTAACATCTGAGAGTGTTTTTTTAAAAATATATTTTATTTATTTATTTTCAAGCAGAGAGAGAGAAGAGAGAGACAGAGAGAGAGAGAGAGAACACCAGGGCCACCACCTTTTGGGTCTGGCTTAGGTGGGTCCTGGGGAATTGAACCAGGGGACTCATGCACTGGAGCCAAGTGCCTTAACCATTGAGCCATCTCTCCAGCCCCTGAGAGTGTTTTTATTAGATATGAACAGATGGCTTCAGGGTAAGCCTGAAGTTGGACAGAACCTACACGTGGAGATATAACTAGATTACAGCAATATTTCAATCCTCAATTCAAAATTACTATAGGCTGGTTCAAGTCCACAAAGAGCTTCCCATGGAGATTTTTATCTTATTGATTCTTTTGCTTCCCAAGTTAATAGCTTTATTTCTATGAAGGCTCACATCAATCATTCACCTAAGGTGAAGAACACATGAGAGAATTGTGTTAATTTTCTACTACTATGACAAAGTGCTTGACATGAATTAACTTAAAAGGAGCGAGGATTTTATTTAGCAGTATTTATTTTAGCACTTGTCCCCATCACTTGAACCTGTGGGTCTATTTCCCCAAAATTCTACCGTCTGTAACAATGCTCTTTCTTTTACAAACTTTCCTTTGAGATGCTTTTCCCCCTCCCTTTGCCTTTTGCTCTAACCTCTAGAGAAATGATTACAACATTAACTGGTAAATAATCTTTGCTTACCTATACAGAACTCAGAACATCTGATATCTTCCGATTAAACACACAAAAGTTAATATTTAGTTTTGTGCATCAACTAACACAAACCATGAGTTGTGAGATTTAGCTTGCAGAAAAGTGGTGTTGGTCTAAAGAAATTCAGGCACTAGCTCCTGGAGGTTAGGACCTCTTGCACGGTTCTGTCATGCGTTAGGCTTTCATGTGACAAAGATCAGAGAGAAGCAACTTCAAGTTCATGGTTTCAGATGTTACAGTCTATTACAGAATGGAGGGTATGCTCACTTCATTGCAGATGGGAAGCAGAAGGAGAAAGTGACAGAATTTAAACAGAAATTACCAAAATGATACTTCCAGCTGGGGACAGGCCTATGAATACATGAAATGCTTTTGGTGACACTTCATTTGCTAAGGCCAGAAGAGCACAATGGAAGGAATACACATGCCCTGAATGAACAGGGCTCCCTGTCCACTAGCCCTACACTTCTACCCCTTCCTGGAAACCCTCTCACTGATCTGAGCTCAAGATGTTTGTTCGTTTTGGAGGGGAATGATAGCTCCAGCCCTATCTCATAGGGTGTGAACCCTTGAGTAAAACCTACTCCTTCTCCTCAATTCTCCTTTCCCAATTGCTGGCTTTCAAGAAGCAACAGCCAGACCTAGGTCCCGAAACACTCGCAGGAGCATTGCAGGCCAGTGACCAAACCTTCAACACATGAGCTTTGAGAGACATTTAAGATGCAGAGCATGATAAAAATTACCCTATGGTTCCATTTCATGTACTGACAGCCAACAGAAATTCTCCCTGGGTTCCCAATTGAGAATAAGAAGGTAAAAGCTGGCAAGTGAGCCAATAGATAAATATATATATATATATGTATATATATACATATATATTAAATTTATTAACATATATATTATGACAAGGACATATATCTATCCTTTTAACATGTACAAATGTGTACCACAGAGTTATACACTATGGGCACCGTGCTTTACACTAGTTTTCTAGAACTTAATCTTGTAAGATGAAATATATACCAGTTGAATAACAATTCATCATTTTCTTTCTTTACAAAATCTTGGCAACCACAATTTGCTCTGCTTCATAGACTATAACTATGTTCAAGTACCCAATGTAAGTGGGATCATAAAGCATTTGTCCTTTTAAAAATTTTTATTTTTATGCATTTATTTGAGAAAGAGAAAGAGAAAAAAAGAAAGAGGCAAATAGAGATAGAGAGAATAGGAGCACCAGGGCCTCTGGCCATTGCAAATGAACTCTAGACAAACATGTCATCTTGTGAACCTGGCTTTATGTGGGCACTCAGGAATCAAATCCAGGTCCTTAGGCTTTGCAGGCAAGTGCCTTAACCACTGAGCAAGCTCTCCATTCCCAATATTTGTCCTTTGTAAGAGCCTTATTTCATTTAGCATTTCCTTAAGGTCCATCCATTTTGTCACATATGGCAAATATTTCTCCTTTTTAAAGCTAACAAGTAATCAATTGTAGACACAATCAACTCTATGACCTATCCATCTTTCTATTTCACATTTTCTTTATCCATTCATGCATTCCAAACTTTAAGGAGTACCCAAATTCTTGTCTACAAAGTTAAAGAATTAAAATCATAGACAATAAGATATTAAGGTATAGGGGAGACTTTATTATTTAAGGGAACATGAGGAGTTACAGAGTTCTCCAACCACCAGTGTGGGGAGAATATATGGGAGAGATTTTAATAATCTGTGCTGCTCAGCCAAACAAGCAGCAGAAAAAGAGGCATCAGAGGACCCCCATCATGAGAGGGAAAGGTTTATGTGGAAAAGAATCCTGAGCCCCCCTTCACCCCCCCTCACCCCAGCTGGGGTGAGGTGCCTTACCTGGAAAATGAAGTCCTCCTTCTAGGATGCCATGTGGAAAAGGAAAACTGGCCTTTGTTCTAGGGAAGCTTTTTAAAAGTTCCCCCAGGTAAGTCAGAGAGACAGCTGATTGGTTTATACCTGACCATTCAGTTTTAGCATCTAGGTTTGGGCTCTGACTAGAGACACCTCCCAGTCAAGGAGAGGGGGTTTATGGAGCTTGCCTGAACTATCACACTTCCATGAGTTCTCACCGATGCTGGTGGACATCTTGGTGATGCAGCTGCTTTTGAGTGACCCATTCTACTATAACTAACCCCCCACCTGTGCTCTCTAAGTTACCCCAGTAAACTGATTTGTTCACTGAAACTGGATTTTGGTGCTGTCATGCTTTGGTGGTCATGTGTGTCCCATCTGGGGTGAATAAATAGATTTGTGTTTGTGTATCCCCAGGGGAAAAGCTTCAAGCAATAGCTGTTGTAAATAATTCTTCAATAAACAAGGAAGTGCAAATATATCTTTGAAAGAATTGTTTATTTAGTACTGTTACACTAGAGCTAGTGATCTAAAACTTAAATAAAAGTTATACAGTATTTTAAGTAGTGTGAGAAAGTACTCAAAGTCCAGCTCTTATCTTTCTCAAATTTTTAGAGTCTTTTCAGGTCTTATATGAAAATATAGAACACATTATTAGGAATATTAAATAATTTGTATCCTGCCTGTTATGCTTATCCTAAGCATTTCCACATACATCTTAATAATTTTACTGTTTTATTTTGCAAAATAGCTTTTGAGATGATGCCCCATGATGTAATGAACCAATTTTACTGTGGTTGAATATTTGTAAGTGACTCAGACTTAAAATGTGCCAAACAGCTAAAATAATAAGTGTGGAATATGATATGGATATAAACAAGGTGTCACAATCTTGGCAGCATTTTTTAAAAAAACTATATTGTTGGTCAGGCATTATTAGTTGTCGTAGCCAGCCACACGCTGCTGGAGAATCTCCAAACCAGGCATAGTTTTGAGAGGAAAGTATTTATTGAAGTAACGGATCCAGGGGAAGTTCCAGAATGGAGACAAAGGCTGGACCCCTTTCACAGGTCCAAGGAGAGAGAGAAACTCATCACCAGCAACTCCTGAAAGCAAGCAAGCACTTCACTCTTGCAAACAGCAAGAACTCCAGGCTTGAGCTCAGACTGCTCTTTGCATATGTATAGCTGGAATTCCAGATGCACCCCAGACACACCTTAGGCCTGGACCCTGGGATCTGGCCAAGGTGACACATCCTTCAGCCAGGCACCTGAAGGAAAACATTAATAAACTCTTGAATCAATTGGGGGACATCCATTCAAACTACCACAGTTGTCTTGGAACATTACCAGTGGGATGGGATTGCCAAAATTCATAACTAGTTTGAGTTAATTGTGAAAAAAGATTTAGCCCAATATAATTTTCAGAAGAGTAGTAAATAATGATGAAAAACACAGGGGGCTTTTGAAGAAAATAATGTATGCTTCACTGTGTGACTGTCTGTTGAAAGAGGACAGTTAGAAACACTGGGCCCACGTCAGGACACTCCAGAGAAGAAAGGTCAAGGGGCCAAGGTGAGCATAACATAAGCTGAGATACGCAATACATATGGAAATAATCATTGTCACATCACCAAGGGCTCAAAGTAAACAGCTGAGCTAAGAGGCATGGATTAAAGCTCCTGGCTTGTGTCAGGGCTGAGAACAGGACTACTCACGTCTACAGAACCAACATCTGAAGAACGGTATGCCATGACATAAAATGAGGAAGCACATCCTTGAAAAGATCAGATTTTTCCATGACAAAAGTCCCCACTTTTTGTGGGGGGTGTGAGCACTCAAGGTTCCCAGAGGGAAGAGTGACATTTGATCCTTTGCTCAGCTGACTAGCAAACATTCCATGTCACAAGGTCTTTGGTATGTGCAAGGAGCAGAAAGTAGGCTGATTGACTATAGCCACTGTATTCAAAGATATGGGGTAAGGTGTGTCCTTTCCAAATAAAATCATATTTAGAAACCAAACACATAAAATTAACAAAAGTGTTATAACTTAAACATATTACAGGCTGGCAAGTGCCTTAACTGTGGAGCCATCCCTCCAGCCTCCCCTTTGTGTTTTGTTTTTTTGAGGTAAGGTCTTCCTGCCTCCACCTCCTGAAGGCTGGGATTAAAGGTATGCACCACCACACCCAGTTTATTACATCTTTTTAACTGTGGGACATTTTCCTGTTGTACATGGCACCAATGAGAATAATAAAACCCTTTTGATAAAAATTGCCCAAGGGGGTTATATCTGAGTGCTTGCTTACTGTTGTCCTTATGTTTTGCTACACAATATCAAGGAAATTCTGATCTTACTGCAGCTTGCCCTAAACTCTCAGCATATTTCAAATAAATATCACAAAATTGAAAATAGGAGAAAATGTTTGCTTCAGTGGTCAATCACTGATAATAGCAATATTTGAGGTGAAATCACCCCAAACTGAAAATAACTTCTGAAACTGTGACAGTTTCAGGCAAGCTCCATAGACCTCCTCCCCTTGAGTGAGAGGTGTCTAGCTAGAGCTCAAACCTAGGCACTAAAACTCATTGGTCAGGTATGAATCAACCACCTGTCTCCCTGCTAACCTGGGGCAGGAAATACTCACTGAACAGATAATTCTATCTCTTCCTCACCCACATGGAGTCCTAGAAGGACCTCTGATTCTCTAGTAAGGTCTCCTGGCTGTGGGGAAGGGCTGGATTTCCTTTCCACCAGAACCTTTCCCTCTCATGATCTTTTCTTTTCCTGCTTGTTTAGCTGAACAGCATAGATTTTGGCTAAAACCTCTCCCACGTGTTCTCTCCGCACTGGTGGCTGGATGTGGTGGTTGGGCTGTTTCTCCTATCTCTTTCCCAAATCCTCTGAACTGACTCTAATCTAGAATTAACATGTGTGATAAGAAAATGTTCTCTGTAGAAGTTGTCCAATTATTTGGCATTCTGAGATATAAACTCTGGGGGAAGTACAGAGCGGTGAAGCCCCAGGTGTTCACCCGCTGTTTCCAGTCCCCGCTACAAAACCATAGTTCATTGTGATAGATATGTGCACCTCAGCCATCCATGTTGATATACACTTGTTGAACTATTACTAGTCTCTTAGGAGAAATAATGCTAGGTGTGTCTGACAAGGGTATCTTTCAAGTGTCATAGTCAGCCATGTACTGCTGGGATGAGAGAGGGAGGAAAGGATTTATTGAAGTTACAGACTCAGGGGAAGTTCTGTAATGGCAAAAGAGGCTGGCCCCCTTTCACATGTCCAGAGAGAGAAAGGCCATCACCAACATCACACACACACACACACACACACACACACACACACACACACACACCAGCAAGCAGGTTGGGGGAGGGGGAGAGATTTTCTTCCCCTTTAGTTTTAGGGTAGGGTCTTGCAATCCTTTCCTAGACTTGACTTCCTGAGTCTCTGGAATTTCCTGCACTGCCCTTCCAGGAAGAGATGCTTGTTTCTAGCTAACATGACTTCCTGAACTCTCTGAGCCTCCTTTGTCTCTTCAATTCAGAGGAAATCTGCTATGCAACACTCAAGATTACTGTGGATTGCTAAACAGGTCAAGTTGACAACAAAACTTAACCATCACACCAAGTATGATATACATACACAAATTTAAGCAGATCAATACAGAGATCTAAATGATAAAATTATATATATGGCATATATATCTATACATATACATATACATATACATATACATATACATATACATACATATATATCTTTATGGTGTTCTTTGTAAGTTCAAACATAGAAACTGAGATAATGGGGAAATTCTTCTGATATCTACCTCCTAACAGAATCTGCTAAATGTTAATATGTTATACTAGTTGCTATGTCACAATTGAATGTACATGCTACTTCTTTGTTGAAGAGTTGAAATATAACTTACATTCAGTTTCAAATGTCAAGTTCTCTGTTGAGCACTTAAAACTAGATTGATTGTTCAGGCTAGATTTTTATAAAAAAATTGGCTATAATCAGATATTGGATTTTTTCCTGTGATATTAGACAGGAAAGTCTGACTCAGTAATAATAGTCATAAAACTGAGGCAAGGAGTAGGAACACCAAAGCAATGCGTCAATGGTAATGTTTCCTCTAGAAGCTTGGTGGACCTCTGCCCTTGAATCAAGGGTTCAAATTCTTCTTTTATGAGGTAGCCAGGACAGGCTAGGGTCTAGCAATTTTCTACTGTTTTATGAGTGTGCATTTTTTCCAGAAACTCCTTTCTATTTTGAGATAAGGATCAGCAGCCAGGTGGTCTGTTTTCAATACTATGAAATGTGGTACAAGGTTTGAACCCCGCATGATGTTTTCCAGTACATGGTATGACTATACACCTCTCCAAATAACTTATGTAAGTTGAATTATAATCACTAGTGTGATATTGAGACCTTTTGTAATTTTTTTTGACATTTCCACACACACATGCATGTATGTATGCATGTTTATAATATGTTGCATTTTGATCATATGTAGCCCATGTTATCTTTCCTTATTCTCCAAAGTCACAATGAATTTCTTATCAATTACCAGGGGCTAGGCCATGGAAGAAAATGACTTCCCCTCCCCTGACAACCATTAACATTCATTAGCTCACCAAGGAAGGGAGTGGCCTTATAAACTCCTCCCATACTCATACCCTTATCGGAAATTTGACTGGACCTATCATTGTGCAGCTCTTGTGCAGGTGACCACAGCTCATCTGAGTTCCTGAGTCAAATGGCCATGTCTGTTCTGGAGAAGAGAATTCTACAGTGCTCCTCTCCATCCTCCAGCTCTTACATTCTTTTCATCCCATTCTCCACACTGTTCCTTGAGCCCTGGAAGAGATGACATATAAGTCCTGTATAGAGTCAACCACTCGTGTCACTTATTGTCAGTCCTGGACAGTTTCTGATTCTCTGCATTGACCACCTCTCGAACAAACAAATAAAAGACAAAATCTTTCCTGACCAGAGTTGAGAAGAGAACTGATCTGTGAGTACAAAGATAAATATATAGGAGGAAGTTTGACTTAGGGCTTTTAGGAAGTGATTATACCATGAGGGTGGGTCTCTCATGACCATTTTGAAAGAACTGAGAGGGAGCTGTTCACCTTTTTTTTTTTTTTTTTTGGTTTTTTGAGGTAGGGTCTTGCTCTAGTCCAGGCTGACCTGGAATTCACTCTGTAGTCTCAGGGTGACCTTGAACTCCTCCTACCTCTGCCTCCCAAGTGCTGGGATTAAAGGCGTGTGCCACCACGCCTGGCTCACCTTTTTATGGATGTGAGGACACAAAAAAGGATGTGCTCTGTGAGGAACAGGCCCTCACCAGATACCTGATAAAAGAAGAAGAAAGCTTTAAACAAATTAAATTTAGCAGAGTTTATTTGAGCCAAGGAAGATTCATAGATCAGGCAGCTGTGGTTCAGAGAGCTCTAGACTCACAGGCAGGCAGTCCTTACAGAAAGGAAAAAGTTCCATACAGAAGTAGCTTGATTCATTACAACTCAGCATTTGCCTTTTTTGGGCATAGTGTCACGAGTTCTTGGCCTTATAGGAACATGGCCTGGTCAACCAGCAGCCAATGGTTGGCAAAAGCGTGGCTGCTAGGACTGGCAGCCATTCAGTTATTTGTTATAAAAATACATTCTTGGGTTAGGTTGCAGTGTGCTAAATAGGAATGCAAAGTGCAGAATGTGATGGTGCCCAGATCTTGACCTCTCTAGTATCCAGGACTGAGTGAAGTAGACTTCTGTTTATAAGTTACCTAGTGTAAGGCACATTGTTACAGCCACCACAAAGGACAGACGGCAGCTAAAAAATAAATACATTTACATGAAACAAATTTTTTTTGAGGTAGGTTTTCACTCTAGCTCAGGCTGATCTTGAACTCACTGAGTAGTTGAAGGCTGGCCTCAAACCCTCTGCAAATCCTCCTGCCTCTGCCTCCAACTGCTGGGATTAAAGGCATGCACCACCATGCCCGGTTTATAAGGAATAATTTTTAACATCCCAATGGCATACATATTGATTGAGATACTGTCATACATCTCTGCAATTTGTAAACTACCCTTAACTATTATATCATAGGAGCCACAAAGCAAGGCGACAATAGGACCAAGATTTGCTTTGATCTCAATCAGCCTAGTTAGAATCCAAGTGTGGCTTTGTTTGTTTTACCATTTTACTTTGAACACCTTTCATGTTGTGTGAGTTCTTCATGTAAAAATACAGAGGCACATACAGTTTGAAATAAAAACGATGTGAGAGAAGCTGAAGAAAGATGATTCTCTCTCTCTCTCTCTCTCTCTCTCTCTCTCTCTCTCTCTCTGTGTGTGTGTGTGTGTGTGTGTGTGTGTGTGTGTGTGTGTATGTAGAGCATGTGTGGTTGGTGTGGTGTATGAACATGTGTATACAAATGCACACACCCTATGCATTTGTGTGTGTGTGTAAAAACCAGAGAACATAGGTGTCTTCTTTTCACACATCTGCCTGTTTCCTTAAGAAAGAGTCTCTCCCTCAACCTGGTCAGTAAGCCCTGGAGATCTCTGGTTCTTGACCCCTGTCCTGGCTCCCACACTCATCATCTTTGATCCCTGGAATGGGATTATAGAGGCATGTGGTCACACCCAGATGTTTAAAAGACTGATGGGGAGTGATATAGTGATGTAGAATCTTCCAGGCCCTCAGGCTTGCACAGCAAGCACTCTTAATCATTGAGCCATTTCCCTGGCCCAAGATGATTTGTTTTTATGCCTCTGTGAAACGTGGACATTGGCACATTGGCACTGAAAAGCCATCCAAATCAGAAGTCCTAGGGTCAGAGCTGAACATATATTAGATCACTCTGGTGTTTTCCTCCTTGACTTTCACTTAGCATCTTAACATATTTTTCATTTTCATTCAAAGAGTTGAGTTCTTTCTAATGATACCATTTGTGATAGTTGATCAGATTATGAATCAAGTGAGAGGCCCTCCTCTTAGGTGGGTCTGTGAGGGCATCTCCACTGAGAGAGTAGGCAGTTCTTCTGGTGGTGGACCATATATAAGGAAGCTCCAGGAGAAGATGGTCTTTTTGACTGGCTGCCGGTGCTACTTGCTCCTGTTTTTGTCCAACTTTTAGGCTGCCCTCCAAGGACATTGGAATTCAGTTTCATCAACCTCATGGATTGAACAGTTACTGAGTACTTCAACTCTCTACCCTGAAGACAGCTATTGTTGGACTATCCAGCCCATAACCTATAAGCTAACCCAATGAATCTACAATGCATATTTTTCCCACTGGTTCAGTTCCTCTAACACACCATTTGTTTGTTTGTTTATTTATTTGCTTCTTTAAGGTGCAGTCTCCCTCTAGCCCAGGCTGACCTGAAATTAATTATGTAGTCTTAGACTGGCCTTGAATTTACAGAAATCCTCCTACCTCTGCCTCCTGAGTGCTGGGATTAAAGGTATGTGCCACCACACTTAGCCATTGGTTGAGTTTTATTTTCCTCTATGAAAAATCTATTTTAAGAAAAATTTGTGTGTGCATGCATGTCCACATATTTAGTTGTACATGCATGTGTGTGTGCATCTATGTACATCTTTCACCGTTTTAGAGACAGACCCTAAGATTCAGCCTCTTCTTTCCCCGACCCAGTGCTGCCATTACCAGTGTGTGCTATAACACTGGCTTTTTAAAACATTTTATTGACCGCTTCCATAGTTATACACAGTAAACCATGATCATTCACTCCTCACCCCTCACTTCCCCCTCTCAAATCCACCCTCCATCATATCAACTCCCCATCTCAATCAGTCCCTATTTTGTTTTGATATCATTCCTCCATTATGAAGGTCTTGTGCAGGGAGTGTCAGGCACTGTGAAGTCATGAATATCAAGGTTATTTTGTGTCTGGAAGATTGCATTGTAAGCAGTCCTAGCCTTCCTTTGGTTCTTACAAGCAAACTCAAGTCTTCATGCTTGCTTGGCAAGCCCTTGACTAAGTTATCTCTCTAGCCTTTAATTCATTAAAAAATTTTATTCATTTATAAAGGTGTGTGTGTGTGGTGTGGTATGGAGTGGGGACACATCAGATCTCTTAGAGCTGCAAACAAATACTAAACACATGCTCCAGTTTTTGTACCTGGTTTATGTGGGTGTCTTGGGAATTGGACCCTAACTTTGCAAGCAAGCATCTTTAACTACTGTTGAAGTCAGCATGTTGGGATTATTCTCCAAATCAGGCACAGTTTTAGGAGGAAAGTATTTATTGAAGTAACAGATCCAGGGGAAGTTCCATAATGGAAAAAAAGGCTGGCCCCCCTTTCACAGGTCCAAGCAGAAAGAGAGAAAGCCATCACCAGCAACTCCAAAAGCAAGCAAGCACACTCAAACTCCATGCAGTAGGAACTCCAGACTTGAGTTCAGACTGCTCTTTGCATATATAGCTGGAATTCCAGACCCACGCCAGAAACACATTAGGGCTGGACCCTAGATCTGGCCAAGTTAACACACCCTCAGCCAGGCAGTTGGAGAAAAACTTTAATGAACTCTTGAATCTATTGGAGGCTACCCCATCAAACTACCACAGCCACTGAGTCATCTTCCCAGCCCCCTACTTTTTTGTAGTGTGTATGCATGTGCCCATGCATGTGAATAACAGTGATTGACCCTGAGTTGTTTTCTACTTTGTTGTTTGGGACAGGGTCTCTTGCTGAACATGGAGGTCACAGATTGGGCTAGACTAGCTGGCAGCGGGCTCCAGGGAGTCCCTGTCTCCACCTCTCCAGCACCATCATACTTGGCATGTACATGGACTTTGGAGATCTGAACTCAGGTCTTCATGCTTGTATGGCAACCACTTTGCCCAATGAGCCATTGCCTCAGCCTTTAATACAATTTTAATGCATTTGTATCAGCATTTCAAAGGACCTGTGAAAACATTAAGCTACCTAAATAGGAAAATTAAGTCATGATGATTTAATTATCAAACAATGCTTAGATTTACAGATTTATGCAAGATGTCAGTTATGGCTTTGTTTTAACATACTAGAGAGAAAAATGTCTCACTTATTAGAGGGTCATTGTATAAAATGAAGCATTAGCACATTTTTGTAACTGACTCACATGACATAAGTGAAACTCCTTTTACTAGTTAAACCAGTCAAACAACATTTGAATAACAAGTTTTTCGATGCCCCTGATTATCAACCTGGGGGAAGAACACACTTTTAATGAAGGGCAGCATGCCCTGTCTTCCAGTAATGAAAGATGCCATTGCACCATAGTGTGCAATCAAAATGAAACCCCTCAAGCAGAAATGGATAAGACACAGTCCCACACACTGTGACACTAAATGAACTTCCTTCATTGTCTGTCTGCAATCAGGCCTTTGGTTTAAAGTCTTTGAATTTCATTCTCCCAGTTTTTAAACAGTGTAGAAGTTAAGCTGTGTAAATTTTGACAAGGAAAAGCTTCCTGAATATAGTATATGTGGTGGTTTGAGTCAAATGTCCCCCATAAAATAATGTGCTTTGAATGCTTGGTCCCTGTCTGATAGCTATTTGGGAGATGGAGCCCTGCAGCAGGAGGTGCATTGTTGGGGTGCTGGAGCCAGCTCCCTTTGCTCATGTTCTGGCTATTTTCTCCATGCTATGGCGGAAGTGACGTCCACCTCTAAGTGAAGTCCACCTCTGCGTGTTCCATGCTTCTCCTGTGTCAGCACGAAGCTTCAACTCGAGGCTGGAAGCCAAAATCAAAGCTTTTCCTCCCAGCAGGTGCTTTTGGTTTGGTGTTTTGTCTCAGCAACGTGAAGGTAACTACAGCAGTGTGTTTGTCACAAATTGCCTTTCAGAGAAATGGAAGGTGGGTCTTGTAGTATAGACCTGTAAGAATAGCTACTCTGGAGGCTGAGGAAAAAGGATTGAAAATTCCAGGTGTGCTACTATACAGTGACTATACAGTGAGTATATATATATATATATATATATATATATATATATATATATGTATGTGTGTGTGTAGTGAGTATATACAGTGAGACTATACAATGAGTTCAAGGTCAACTGAGCAAAATAAAAGATTCATCTCAGTGGTAAAGCTCATGCCAGAGTCCCTAGGTTTAATCCCTAGCAACACACACACACACACACACACACACACACACACACACACTGTTCTGAGTCAGAAATTGAAAAGTAGGATTTTAATACACAGATTAAAATTGAAATGGTTATAGAACCAGAAAGATTTGTACAAGATACATTAAATAATATTTTCATGCGCTTGAGAAAGGATGAAACAAAGCCATGGAATAATCCAAATTCAGCCTCATGTGCCTGAGCCATGCAGTAAAGAAGCTAAATTTTTTTTCCCCTTCAGGAGACTTAGTTGCACAGAAAGCAAGATTTAAATATGTGTCTTTCTCAACCAGGAGCAGAAAAGAAGCCAGCCAGGAAGAGTGAGTCATATGACTACAGACAAATTTGCCAATGTGGTCTTTTCTTTTTTTCCACTTCACATGGCTGTGGAAAGGAGAAAAGGAGTGAGGGCTGCCAGGAAAGCTAGCTTCCATTCTTTCTTCGATTGTGACCCAAAAGCT
Organism: Zapus hudsonius; assembly: GCA_004024765.1. Classification (NCBI taxonomy): domain Eukaryota; kingdom Metazoa; phylum Chordata; class Mammalia; order Rodentia; family Dipodidae; genus Zapus; species Zapus hudsonius. Next base: position 29,532 of record PVHP010001048.1, read on the forward strand.
GTCATCTGCTATATTAAGAGTAGTGATTGGGCTTTAGGTCTAATATTTGTCTTCCTCTCAAGCCCAAACACACTAAAGCATGTTGAAATATCCAGCAGTACTCACTTATTTTTCCCTATGTAATTGTATAGTTTAACTTGGTATTTTATTTCTTCACTGATTTAATTAGAACCATGAGATTCACAGAGAAAAAGGGAAAAATACTGTTAGATGTTCTTATGGACAGACTTTAATTAAACAGGACTGCTCATCCTTTATTACCCTCCTTTCTAAGGAAGCTAAGGTCTCATTTAATTTTCTTGTGGGTTTTGCTTTGTCTCAACATTAACAGTCAAGACTTCTAGGACTTGATCTGCTTTTAATCCAATCAAAGGTTCATTGAGCTCCCCATCTGGTCTTTGAACTCTGCCAAGTGCATAGAAAGTTCTGAGGAAATCAGACTTGGTTCATGTCCTCAAGGTGCCAGTCAAACGATAAGGCTTTCGTGAGGAGAGGTGGAGCATGCCTGTAATCTTAGCTCTGGAGAGGCTGAAGGAGGAAGACAGAGACTTGGAAGCAAGCATGGGCTACATAGCGAGTTTCAGTGAAGCCTAGCCTACATCAAAATAATTTTTTAAAGTTTAAAGCCAAACCACCATCGCAAATAGAATAAACCTAGCCGAGTTCCTGGCATTTTTGGGGTGCTTTATATGTGCCAGAAGCTTTACCTGGCTTTTCTGATGGCAAACGACAGCAGTCTCTGACTTAACTAGCCATTTCTTAAGTCACCGGAGATGAGGGGAGTTACGTAAATTGGCTAAGGTCTCAGAGACAGGCACCTTTGTGTTTGCATCTGCTGCGGTCATTTCTGGGTGGTTGTCTCCAGAGCCTGTATAATCCGGAGCACCCAGACTTAGAAGATGGGGAAGAAGGGCGCAGGTCTAATCTCCCTCTGCAGCTCACACTGATGGTTCCTCTTCACTGAATAGAGCCCACCACAGGTTCTCAGAGCAAACTCAGGTCAAGGCCAGAGTTGGGGTGGGGGTGGGGGGAGGGTATGTTTGATACATGTTAGCGCTGTCTAGATGAGGAGGAGACGGAGGTCATCTCCAGGGGGTGCTCCATTGCACATTGTACCTACGTACATCTTCCACCCTGACTTGGAAAAGCAACAAGTTTTGTGTGGAGACCCTCTTGCGCCCTTACAGCCTGAAACCAAGGTCAAGGCTCATCCAAAATTTCAGGGAAGACAGGAGGACACTGGGCCCCCCTCCAAACTGGGGGGAGGACACCGGGCCCCCCTCCAAACTGGGGGGAGGACACCGGGCCTCCCTCCAAACTGGGGGGAGGAAACCGGACCCCCCCTCCAACCTGGGTGAGGACACCGGACCCCCCTCCAAACTGAGGTGAGGACACCGCCCCCCCTCCAACCTGGGAGGAGGACACCGGAGCCCCCTCCAAACTGGGGGACGACACCGGGGGCCCCTCTCCAAACTGGGGGAGGACGCCGGGGCCCCCTCCAACCTGGGGGGAGGACACCGGGCCCCCCTCCAAACCACGGCGGCCAATGAACGCCCGCACGGAGGCCCGGGACCAGCTGGCAGGGAGCCGCGGGTCCCTCCCGGCGGCCCAGCCCGCGGGGGCGGCGCCTGCGCCGAGCACGTCACCGACGCGCGGTCGAGCCTCCAGCCCGCCCCCGGCTCGCCCTGCCTCCCCTTCCTCTCCCTTCCCGAGACGGTCGGGCGGGCGGCAGCACCCACGCGGCACCCTCGCATCCTCCTCCCGCACCCAGCCTGAAGATGGCCGCTGTCCAGCTGCTGTGCGCAGCGCGCGGACTCGCCGCCGGCACCCGCGGCTCCCGGGGCGCCTGGTCCCAGGTAACCGAGCGGACGGGGGAAGGGACGAGGGCCACGCGGGGAAGGAGCGCGCGTGGGTGGCTTGCTCGTCTCCACCCGTGCAGCCCCCGCGCTGGCATGTGCGCGCCACGGACACGCGGGGTTCCGGCTTGCGGTGCTCCGCTGCGCGCCGCTTCCCGGCCACGGCCACGGCCGCGCGTGGGAGACGCTCGGAGGAGCGGGAGAACCGCCGCGGGCCTTGTCTCCCCCACTCCCCCGGTGCATGCGCTCCGCGGGGCTCCGGGACGCCCTCCGGCGGGCACCGCAGCGGGGAAGCTGCCTGCACACGCGTCTCCGGGGGCCCTGCGCCCCGGCACCCGGCACCCCGGAACCCCGACCCGGCTCACCGCGGTTGGCTCGAGTTAACCGCCTAGTGGGCGGATGCTGCGCGCGCTCTGGGGCGGAATGTCGCCGTCTCCGGCCCGGGGCGCACGCCCGGCCGGGGCGCCGCTGCAGACGTGGGGTGCTCTGTGGTCTGCCAAGCGCAACCCCCCTTCTCTGGAGGCCTCTGAGATCCATGTTCAAGGCCCCTGAAAAACCTTGATCCGCCCTAACTTACGAGTGGTGTCCAGAGGTGATTCCGTGGTGGATGTTTTTTCCCCCCATGGAAGCCCGTGTTCCCGTGGGGTTCCCGTCTGGGGTGGAGTGTTGGACTAGGATGGTGTTCCTGGAGAGGGGTCGGTGAAGTTACCTCTGGTCTCAGCCAGCAGCCTCATTCTTGAACCGGAAAAGGAAGTGTTCTCCTTGGTGATGGATGGAATAATAGCTGTGAGCTCAACAGTGTCCTTCACGTGCTGTCTGCTCACCCTGTGGACGCAGAATTCATGCCTCACCCCTTTGCCTTTCTTTTCCTTGGATTTAATCTCATCGTGTTGAGTCTGGAGAGGTCGCAAGTCCCCTGTTCGTGCTCTCTCTGGGGGATGACTCAAAACTGGATTATCTCATTCTTAAACTCCTGTGAATGTAGGTGATCGCAGAGAGCTCTGGATAGAAAACACATAACTGAAAGAGAGCTTGTCCAGCAGTCAGCTTGGAGGAGGCGCCTAAGCATCTGCTTAGGCAATACCCAGGACACAGGGATGTCCTTGGGGCAAGGTCAATAACGTTCCTTCTTTGTGGCAGTTACTTGCTTGTCTAGGTATAATTTACTCACTTCCAGTCCTTCTCATCTTGAATATAATCATTAATCCATTTCCTAAGCCAGCAACCCTCTTCTAGATGGTTGAACTGTAATTATAGGTTTTGCTGTATCTCATTAAAAGTTCATAGCAGAGTTCAATCTTGGGCCTTTCAAGGTTGTGATCATCAAAGGCTCAGTGCCTGCTTCCTCAGCTCATGACATTGAGCGCCCCTACTGCCCATTTAGCCCTTAAATCTCACCTCCACGTCTGTTGAGCTTGTTTAATTTTGGAATTGTGTTTTATGCCCATTCTTTGTCTCCACCATCATTAAACACCACTCTGCAAAGAACAGGATTTCAACATGTTTAATACATGGATGAGAGAATGTACTGACAGTCTCGAGAGTTTTCCAGCTAAATGAAACCAACAGATGACTGACAGTGTGTGTATGTATGCATATATGTATGTATGTGTGTATGTATGTATGCATATATGTATGTATGTATGCATATATATGTATGTATGCATATATGTATGTATGTATATATGTATGTATGTATGTATGCATATATGTATGTGTGTATGTATGTATGCATATATGTATGTATGTATGTATATATGTATGCATATATGTATGTGTGTATGTATATATGTATGTATGTGTGTATGTATGTATATATGTGTATGTATATATGTATGTATGCATATATATATATGTATGTGTGTATGTATGTATATATATATGTATGCATATATGTATGTGTGTATGTATACATGTATGTGTGTGTATGCATATATGTATGTGTGTATGTATGTATGCATATATGTATGTATGTCTGTATATGTATGTATGTGTGTATGTATGTATGCATATATGTATGTATGTATGCATATATATGTATGTATGCATATATGTATGTATGTATATATGTATGTATGTATGCATATATGTATGTGTGTATGTATGTATGCATATATGTATGTATGTATATATGTATGCATATATGTATGTGTGTATGTATATATGTATGTATGTGTGTATGTATGTATATATGTGTATGTATATATGTATGTATGCATATATATATGTATGTGTGTATGTATGTATATATATATGTATGCATATATGTATGTGTGTATGTATACATGTATGTATGTATGTGTATGCATATATGTATGTGTGTATGTATGTATGCATATATGTATGTATGTCTGTATATGTATGTATGTATGCATGTATGTGTGTATGTATATATGTATGTATGTGTGTATGTATGTATGTATGTATGCATGCAGTTAGTTGGTTTTGGAAGACCAGATCTTGCTATGTGGCAGGCTTGGGACTTGCGATCCTTCTGCCCTAGCCTGCTGCAGACTGCTAAGATTATAGGCGTGTACTACTACACCTGGCTTTAAAAAATATTTTTAGACTTTTTTTTATGATGAGCAAGGACATTCTTTCAAACTTTAACATGTCTCAGATTGATTAACTGGAGTTTTTTTTTTTTTTAACAGATTTCGTTTCTAATTTAGTAGGTCCTTGGGTGGAGCCCCTATTTCGTATTCTGAGATGTCAGGGCTCCTCTCAGCAAGCCTTTAAAGTGCATACCCACCCATGTACTGCTGCCTTTTCCTTCTAAGGTGGTTCTCTTCAACACTTTCCAGGGCCTCTCATCCCCACTTCTGCTTACCAAACTTTGATGCTGAAGAGGGCAATATCAACCTTTTGGTGTCATGATTTTATTTATTTATTTATTTATTTATTTATTTATTTATTTATTTATTTATTTATTTTGGTTTTTCAAGGTAGGGTCTCGCTCTAGTCCAGGCTGGAATTCACTCTGTAGTCTCAGGGTGGCCTTGAACTCATGGCAATCCTCCTACCTCTGCCTCCTGAGGGCTGGGATTAAAGGCGTGCGCCACCACACCCAGCAATTTGATTTATTTAACAGTACTAAGGTGACAAAATACCATTCAAGTTTACAGTTCTGTATCATAAAGGTAATATTAAAAAAAAGAACAAAATGTGTTTGGTGTATTTTCTTTGAAAGATCACCCCAAAGAAATGCATTTGATTGTTTCTTTCTCCCAACTTCTTAGTCATTATTTTCCTTCCTCAATTATAATAGCAGAAATTAGTCCACAAATAAAATGAGGATCTAGGGATGTAGGTCAGTTGGTACAGTGCTTGCTTAGCAGGCAGGAAGACCTGGGTTCGATTCTCAGCACTATATAACTGGCATGGTGGAACATGCCTAAAATCCCAGCACTCAGGAGGGAAGGGGAGACAGGATCAGAAGTTCAAGGTTACCTTTCATTACATATCTAATTTGAAGCCAATCTAAACTACATAAGACACTGTTTGAAAAAAAAATTAAAAATAATAAAGATAAATAGCATCAATAAGATGGGTTCTGTTGTAAGCAGGAGACTAGAAAACCAAAACGAGGGCAGGGGAGATGGCTCAGTAGTTAAAGGCACTTGTAAAGCCTGCTGGCCCAGGTTCAGTTTTCCAGGACCCACATAAAGCCAGATGCACAAAGTGTCACATGCGTCTGGAGTTGCATTTGGAGCAGCAAGAGGCCCTGGTATACACACACACACACACACACACACACACACACACACACACACACACACACACACTTCTGTCTCTTCCTCTCTCTTGCATATAAATAAAAAAAATTATTTTACAAGAGACAAAGTGAAATACTTCATATGAATATAACCTGGGTGATAAATATTATCACTCGAGTAAGAAGTCACACTAGACATTTCATTTTTCCACATTTCTTAGTGTTTGCAAGCTGGAAGGTATGTATGTATGTGTGTATGTGTGTGTATATGTGTTTGGCGGTGTGCCCCTCACTCCACAGGGTCTCTAGCCTAGGCTAGGCTAGAAGGCCCTATACATTGGTCATCCTACCTCCAATTGCCCATGACAAATATTGGAATGTTGGGATTACAACTGTGTGCCACCAGGACAGGTTTTGTACAGCCTCAGGGAATCACACCCAGGGTTTCCTGCATTCCAGGCAAGCACTACCAACTAAGCGACAGCCCCAGGTCCACTTGAAAATTTTAATTTTAACAAAGTACCTCTAACTGCTGAACCATCTCCCCACCCTGTAATTTTACTTTTTATTATTTATAATATAAAACATTTTGGAAAGTAGACATGGATTTAGTAGTAGTTTAAAGGGCCTCTGAAGTCAGTTATGAAAGGCAAACAGGTAGATGCCATCATAGGCATGCTTTTCCCCATTGCCTGATCTTAGAAAGTATTGGTAATGATGTGTATTTTTTTTGACTCCAACATACAAGGGAATGTGGGTAGAAAATGGGAGCAAGGAGATAGCCATTTAAGAGAGTAGGCCCCAAAAGTTTTCTCTAAGGTGCTGCCTCCCAGGCCCCAAGGTGCTTCCTGTGCTTTGGGAATTTTGTTTGTTTGTTTGTTTTTGAGACAGGGCTTCACTATACCCCAGGCTAACCTGGAACTCACTAGCCTTGAACTCACAGAAATCCTCCTACCTCAGCCTCCCTAGTGCTGAGATTAAAGGTGCCACCACACCCACTGCTGGGCTTTGGGTTTTGGGATTTGAAGACCCTCTGTGGTGCAGGAAACCACAGGCATGGTGTCATGCTTTGATCCAGGTGTCCCTCACAAAGGACTGTGTTCTGAATGCTAGATCCCAGCTAATGGCAGTTTGGGTTTTAGAACCTTGTTGGAGCTGTGTTGTCGGGGGCAAGTTTATGGGGTTATAAGCCAGCTTCCCTTTGCCAGTGTTTGGCACACCTTCCTGCCGGTGTTTGCAGTGCTGTAGTGGAGATGATGTCCATCCCTCTGCTCATGCCATTGTTTTCCCTGCCATCATGGAGCTTCCCCTTGAGTCCATAAGCCAAAATAAGCCCATTCCTTCACAAACTGCCTTTGGTTGGGTTCTTTGTTGAGGCATCCAGAAAAAGTTGACTATAAAACATGGTGTTTTCCCATTATCTGCACTTATATCCCTGGCTTGCCTGATAGACCAGAAAACTGGACTGCGAATAAAATGAACATGTTGCCTCAATGGTGTGTGTCTGTCTATAGTTGTAGCTACTTGAGTGGCTGAGGCAGGAGAATCACCCGAGTCCAGGGCTTTGAGACTAGCCTGGGATATATAGAGAAACTGTCAGGAAGGGGAAAAAAGGTGTTAAAGTAATTATAAAGCTTAAAACCTGCGCTTTGAAAACCCTCAACAAAGATAACATGGATTTGTTTGTGATGGTGTCAGTCATGGTTAAATTTTTGTGTGTGAAATCAGTACACATATGTGGGGGATAGAGTGATGAAGTTAGAGGTGCATGCTGCAAAGCCCACCAGCATGGAGTTTATTTCCCCAGTCACCCACATAAGCTGGACACAAGTGGTGCAAGTGTCCAGGATTTGTTGCATTGGCAAGACACCCTGGTGTTTGCACACATGTGCACAGAAGCAACTAAAATAATAAAAAGTTAAATTAAGGTCTAGTAAATAACTTAGATCTTGCTCTCTTAGCAGGAAACTGAGAGAAGGTGGCATTCCCCAAAGGAAGCTAACATCCTCCGGGTATTTTCTATAGTTTCAGTATGACATAGAGCTTCTCTTTAAAATTATTCCTTCTGACTATCTCCTTCAGAGACAGTTCTCATCTTTGGGCAGAGTGCAGACTCCTCAGTTGACCTTGACCAAAATAGTACTCCTTCCTCCAAAGATATACTCAGTGGGTAAATAATTTTATCACATTCATACAATTGTGGCTGAAGTGGAATTTAACACCAGGGTATGTACAACCTGAGGAGTATGGCCTGTGAGGCCATACTGTCTTCTGAACTAGGTGGTTCCTTTTATGAGGTAAGGAAGTATTGTATTAAAAGTTGTTTTCTCAATAAATAGTACATAGACATCAAATGTTAATCTAACATATAACATACCAACAAATTCATGTATGAATAATGAAAAAAAATAAAAATGAAGTGTCTACAATGGTCTTGATGTCCTGAGCCCTATCACACAGTCCCTGGAAATATAGAACTCTTACTGTTTTTTAACTTTTGTCTCTCCTTCACCATCACCCCACCACCCCACAAAGGAGCAAGCTCTGGGCATCAAGCAGGTTACGCAAACGCTGTGCCATTGAGCTACATCTCAAACGCTGCTAACATCTTCCATCAAATATTTCTGAGAGTTATTTTTTTTTTTTGGTGTGTTTATTTCCTTATATGTTTTGAGCCTTCCCATTTCTGGGCGCCCTGCCCCTGCCTTCTGTTGGTCAGGACCTCTGTATTCTTTCCTTCTCTTAAGCACGTTAAGCTTTCTAATCCCTATAATAAAATTTCTCTATACTTTACTGTCTGGTCAAAATACAAAAAAAAAAAAAAAAGCCTGGAGACGTAGTGGAAATTTTGTGCGACTGTAACAGTTCAGCAAGCTAATTCCTGGCCTAACCAAGAAATGAGAAAAGCTCTGCTGCTCTCAGAAACACCCCAAATTCCTCTATCATATTGGTTCATTGGCTGGGAATCCCAATTCCCATGCCAAGAGTGTATCTATCCTTTTAAGGATTCACTACTTAAAGGCCCACTCTTTTAGAAAAGGGATATCTTGTCACAGAGAGTAAAATGATGCTGCAGAGACTGGAGATGGATGAGGGAGCTGCAGAGATGTTGGTCAAAGAACACACCATCTCAGGCAGAATTAGTTCAAGATAGCGAATGTGATGATCGCTAATAACACTAGATTGTAGACTTGAAGGCCAATGGAAGACTGTCTCAGAAAGAAAGATGGACAGTATTCCTGAGGAATAACACCTGAGATTGTCCTTTTGGACTTACATGTGCTACATATATAATATAATATAATATAATATAATATAATATAATATAATATAATATAATATATATATATATAAATGTGAAACAGTAATGAACTTAATTAACATTATATATACATATGTGGAACAAATTGCTGTAAGTAAAGCTCCGTCTATAAATGATTATTTACTGGCAATGTTTTTATGATTACAGGGGTATGTTCGCCACTTTTCCATCAGTTCTTCTCGCTGTACCAAATTTTATACAGATCCAGTGGAAGCTATAAAAGATATCCCTAATGGTGCAACATTGCTAGTTGGTGGTAAGTTCTTTTTTTTCTGTAGATGGTAGTGTCCCTTATGTTTTCAGAATTATGGGGATTAGAAGTGCCGATTATTTTATTATTTAGTTGTTGCTATCTACTATATTGACTATACATTGTACTATCTATGATTTTATTACAATGACCCATCCTGAAAATTTAGCAAGTGTTAACACTTTAGATTTTACTTTTACTTGTGTGTGTGTGTGTGTGTGTGTGTGTGTGTGTGTGTGTGTGTGTGTGTGATTAGTCTGAAATGCTGAAGCTTCAAAGTGCTGATGTCTTATCAGGAGCTGTGAGGACTCCCCACAGCCTTGGGAATTGTTTCATTTGGTACATTTGCATCATCTTGTCAGCTGCCCTAGCCGCACCTTCGCTGCTCCTTGCTTGAGCTGGAGACCAGCTCAGCAGCATCTCTCTGCAGTTGAGACACCTCCACCTCACACACACACACATTCTGTGTCTTCTTGTTTGGAAAGCCCTCTGTAACCATTTCCCTGCCTCCGTCTCACTAAACTTGTTTCCTGATTCCTGTACATGGAATCAACACTGATTTTTGGAATGTTCTCTCTTCATTGGTTCAGCTGGTAAGTCATTGTATGTCCATCTTAAGCCCGGCACTTAGAGACATTTTGGATAGTGTAAAGAAATGAAAGTTTTGGTGTAGGCTTACAGTTCTGTAAAATCAATTCAGGCATATAATAAGACAGACATGGCTGAGTGAGTGACTAAATGAGATAATAATAGAAACGTAATATATAATCTGATTACACTGGTGTCTGGTGCTATCTGATGGTGTCAAGCATGGAAATTCAGCCACAGCTGTTGACTTGCTGGGGTATATTTATGTGTTTTCTTAACAAGTTTAACAGCGTGCTTTGTCTTTTTCTCTCTTCTGTTCAGAATAATAACGGGCTAGAGAAATGGCTCAGTGGTTAAGGCACTTGTCTCCAGTGCCTAAGGCCCTGGGTTCAATTCCCCAGGAACCACATGGGCCAGACCCACAAGGTGGTGGCCCTGGTTTTCTCTCTCTCTCTCTCTCTCTCTCTCTCTCTCTCTCTCTCTCTCTCTGTATCTCTCTGTTTGAAAATAAATAAATAAAATATTTTTTTAAAAAGAATAATAACACATTTTTCTCTGAAAGAACATTACCCTCATTACAGATAATTTCCCCTTTGGGTTTATTCTAGGTTTTGGGCTATGTGGAATTCCAGAGAATCTAATAGGAGCGTTACTAAAGACTGGAGTGAAAGACCTGACTGCGGTTAGTAACAATGCCGGGTAAGTGAATTTTTAAAACAAGTGGCTCGAAAGTAATGTCAATTCTTAAAAATTTTAAAAATTTATCAATGAAGTTAGATTTTCCTCCACTTACATGAGCAATGCTCAGTCATCCATGGATACTAGCTGTCTGGGACGTAGTGGTATGCGTCCCTAATTCCAGCATGAGGCAGTCTAGTTTATAGACTATATGGTGAGACTCACCTCCCCCCCAAAAAAATAGAAGAAAAGATAATCTCTAAACCAAACAAAGAGAGTGCTTAACAAAGTCAAGAATGGAGATTTTTTTTTCAGTACTAATGATTGAATTTATGACTTTGTGCCTAACACCATTTTCAATTTTTATTTTGACATGAGGTCTCTCTAAGTTGGCTATTCTGACCATGAGCTCACTCTACTACTCTAGCCCCAGCAGGCCTTGAACTTAAGAGCCTGCTGCCTCAGCCTCCCAAGTAAATGAGATTACACAGCACCATCAGGCCCAGTGAGGCTGTATTTATTCACTTATTTTTGGTGCCACCTTTCATAATCATAAGTAAAGAAGACTTGCTTTACTTTATGTAAACATGTAAATTAATATTTTATATCTTCACCTGATATGATTTAAATTATCCACATTTAAAATATATTGTAATGTTAGCATATTTTTTTTTTTTTTGGAGATTGGGTCTTATGTAGCCTAGGCTAGCCTTGAATTTACCATGCAGGGAAGGATGACATTGAACTTCTGATTCTTCTGCCTTTAACTCTAGGTGTTGTGATTACAGGTGTGCTTCGTCATGCCTGACTCTTAGAATAAACATTTCTGAGTGGATTCCTGTCACTTTAAAATTAAAGATGTTCTTTCTGTTCCTTATTTTTGTTGTTGTCGTTTTTCAAGGTAGGGTCTCGCTCTCGTCCAGGCTGAACTGGAATTCACTATGTAGTCTCAGGGTGGCCTCGAACTCACAGCAATCCTCCTACCTCTGCCTCCCGAGTGCTGGGATTAAAGGCGTGCGCCACCACGCCCGGCTTGTTCCTTGTCATTATCAGCTATTATTTATGAAGCAGGAAGCTTCATAACATTTCACAAACATTCTTCACAAACATTTGAAATGCTTCAGGTTCTTTCTTTTGGTTATGCCATTACTCTAGATCATATAGAAAAGAATATGTTAATCATGGAAAATGTCCCTGGTCCTGGTGGGAACTCGAGGGCATGCAGACAGCTTGAGAAAGTAGAACTAGGCAGCCTGGTCTGCATGGCCAATAATGAGCTATTGTAGTGAAGGTGTTGGCATCTCGGTCCATTTAGCTATGTTAGGGAAATGTTTGTATTTAACATAGAAAGCCACCTATTCTTGTTCAATAATGAATGTAGTACTTTTAACAATCTCAAAAAAGCAAAAAAATAACCAAATTGGTAACTTGGCCTGAGAATTGACTATAAACAGTACAGATTGTTTAGAAAGCAAAGCTGAGGCTACTGTGGACACGGTTCCCTTTCTGAGTTCTCTCCTTCTTCCCTGTTGTCTATGCACATTCTTTCATTTTCAGGATTCACTCCCCTTACACATTGTCTGGGGAGCCTTATACAGTTACAGAACTTTTCTAGTCTCCCTGATGTCTCCCCATTCCAAATTCCTTTACAAGCTTTTATTCTTTCTTTGAATACTGAATTGCATTTCTGTGGCATGCATTACGTACTGATCCTGTTACACAAAGTAGTTGTATGCTGTCAGCTGTGATCAGCCTGTAAGTTTGGTGTGTTGGAGCTGGACGAAACTCTAGAGTTCATCTGTTCAGTTCTCTTGGGTAGCACAGGAAATATCTGTAAAAGAAAATTAACTTCCTCATGATCATTTGACGTTTCTTAGACATGTCTCATTCCTTTTGATCTGATATTATATTTATTAAAATACATTTTCTTACCACTAATTTATGGTGAGTTTTTTTAAAGATAGCTCTGTGCCTGAAAGGGATGCTACCCATCAGTCCACTGGCCTTGACAGATATATGCTCAGGTCTAAGGCCATACCACCCTGAACGCTCCCCATCTCGTCTGATCTCGGAAGCTAAGCAGGGTTGAGCCTGGTTAGTACTTGGATGGGAGACAGATACATGCTGAAGAGGTGTTTCTAGGAGATTTCATCATTGTGTGCCCATCATAGAGTGGACATAGACAGACTAAGACACCTACAACATTGCAAACTAGGACCACTGAGTATGTTGTCTGTCAGCGCATAACTGAGTTTCAGAGTAGGTGCATACCAAGGTGACACTTGGAAAACCCTCTTTGGAAACTGATTGTCTTAATTAGAGTTTAAATCCTAAAGAGCTACAGTGATGTGGGCATTTCTTTGGCAATTAAACTTAAATAATTTAAGGAAAATTATTCGTGCTTCATTGCATGTGGCCATTGCATGAGTTTTGGGATAAATGAGGAAAAGTTGGAATTAGAAATTACAATTTTTCTCATTTCAGAAGAGGTCGTTATGAAAAGGTCTGGTCAGATTACAAGTCTTTGCAAAGCTTGGATACTGATCATCTATTTTTTGTGTTTGTTTTTAATAATCAGTGAGACCTGCTGTCATAAGATACCACTTGACTTGTATGAATTATTAGCTTTTAGCCTTGAGGAGATCAACTCATGCAGCTGAACTAATACTTTGGTATAGTTGGTTAGGAAGGTGGGAAAAATTGAGAGTGTGCCCTTTCTTGATTTTTAAAAGGATTTTCAGGTATAAATTAGTGTGAACCAAGAGTTCCACAATAAACTAGGAGAATGGAGTATATCATGTCAAATATGCCTATTTTTTCCTAACAAGATTATTTTAGGTTGAGTTTTGAAGAGATGGAAGAGATTCTTACATGTGAGAGGATAATCAATACTAATAGATAATACATAAGGATCTGCACTTCTAATCAATACTATTAGATAATACCTAAGGATCTGCACTTCTGATTTCTTGTGTAGAACTCCATATAATCAGGGATAGGAGATTTCTGGGATCCCAATGAGCAATTCCCACTCTAATAAATATTGTAGCTCTGTGCCAATGATTTTTTTCTTTCAAAAGAGGGTTTCACTCTAGCCCAGGCTGACATGGTATTCACTCTGTAAGTCTCAAGCTGTCCTTGAACTCACAGTGATCCTTCTACGGCTCTCTGCCTCCCAAGTGCTGGGATTAAAGGCGTGCACAACCACACCTGGGCCTTCCTGATTTTGAACCTGGACATAAAGGCCGGTGGACCATCTGCTGTGCCCTCTTCTCTTTCACTGCAATAGCAGCTCTGAAGGACTCATTGGGTAGAGAAAAGCCCTTTTGGCTGACTGAGCATTCCTCAAGATTTCATTTGTCTGGGAAGGACTGAGTACTTGAGATATGTACTTGAGTCATGTGCTTAGTACACAGAAGATTTTACTTGTACCCTATAGTTATGGAATAAATAAACCTTAAACTCAAATAGAGCACTTACTTTTCTACATCATGTAATTGGGATTAAAACACATCCCCACATGGAAAGAAACAAGAGAAGTAGTTTCTTATATGATTACAATTTTATTTTTATTTGTTATCAGTTAATGAGATTTCAGAGAGAGAAAATTCAGCAAATTAAATTCCAGATTCATAAAACAAAAAAGTATTTGTGTAGCACTGATACCTCCCTGCAATCTCCCTTTGCTTTACACGAATATGTCTTTTGCAAATTCTTGGTTTTAAACTTCTTTTAACCACTAAAATATTTAAAGTCTAAGTTTATCATGCTGCTGCAGGAAAAAGGCCAAATCTTTTTCTTTTTAAGTATTCTAGAAAAATATTGGCTACCAAAGATAAGGAATTTTAGCTTCCATAACAAAGCTATGAGATGCTTTCTATTAGACACGATCCTCATTTGCCAAAGGCAAATAAATATCTTCTTTCTTTTCATTTTGAAATCCTAGATGTAAAGGGCCTCCTTTACTCCCCGCCTTCCTCTTTTAAATCCTCATATACTGGTATATTAGGTGGTAGTGTGGGCTTGGAATTCTAGGCATTGTTTGGTTGCTATGCCAGAATCCTAGTCTAAAACAAAGCAAAGGCCAAATTCACAATCCTCCCAAGAGCCAAGATCAACAAATACGGAAGGTTATCTTTGAATAGAGCCAAGGTCAGAAGTGTAATGTGTTGAAAAGCCAAACAGAGAGGTATGAAAGAGTGGTTAGAAACTTTCCTAGTCAATGAATGACCACTTATGTTCCAGTTTTTGGAATGAACCTTGTGGGCATGTAGGGAGTTTCAGATATTTAAAACTTAAAGAAAACAGACTGTATTCACCTTTATGAATTAGTTTATGGTTATAATTTTATGAGTCATAGATCTAGATTATCATTGGTACTCTCAGAACTAGGGCTGGAGAGATAACTCTGTGGTTAAGGCATTTGCCTTCAAGGCTTAACAACCCAGGTTCAGTTCCCCAGTATCCATGTAAAGCCAGACACATAAAGTGGTGCATACATCTGGAGTTTGTTTGCAGTGGCTTGAGGTCCTGGAATATCCATATTCTCTCTCTCTCTCTCTGCTTGCAAATAAAAATTGAAAAATAAACAACAGAACTAAGTAATAGAAGTTAAGTGAATTTCCTAGGGCCAAAGGAAAACAAACCACATGACTTATGAAGAACCTTGGAGAGGGTAACAGAGGAGCACTGTTAACCACCAGCCCTGGGATGGAAGGGATTAAGGGAACGGATATTTGAAAGAGAAAGTTTTATATTTAGAAGGTTATCCAAGTTGAGCGGAAGAGAGCCAAAGGAATGTAGATCCCGATGTACTGTTCTCTCTATGCCAGTCCTCTTGATGGAGCCACCCCATTGCTGCGCCCAGTCAGAAGGCAAAGGCAAGGGAGCTCCTTGATTCAGCCATTCCAGACACAGCAGGCTGGATGCTGAACAGGGATCTAGAGGAACAAGCATAGAATAATGACTTGGTGATGTTCATGTCACTAGAGGGGAGCTGGTGAGGAAAAGACACATGGAACTCAGCAGTAAGTTCATTTCAGAAATGTGCAACAGGTGTTTCTATAGCTTCCTGTGTGTGCTACTCATGCTTGCTGGTGCTTGGGGCACAGAAGTGAATGCCTGGGTCGTGATCTCCCTTCTGTGGGGGAAAGGCACAGAACAAAAAAATTATGATGTTATCTACTGCTATTTTCATAATGTTCATGATATATTTTGATCATATTCACCCTCCATTACCCTCTCAGATCTCCTTCTCCTCCTGAATCCCTTCTTCATTAGAGAGTTGTTTGTGTCATGGAAAAAAGAAAAAGGGGGCAAATCAGGTGATCGGGAGCCTGAGAGTAGAGTGCAGGTGTCAGTGTTAAGCCAAGGAATCAGGATGCCACTCATTGAGGTCACATTTGAGCATAGACTCGCGGGAAACAAGAGAGGATCTGTGCAGACACCTGAGGGGATGATTTCAGAGACAGGGAGTGCACTGTAAAGCTGCCTAGAGGATTGCACATGGCTCCATTGGGATTCAGCGTGGAGGCAGTGAGCCCAAAGGACCCTGGGAGGAGTGATGTCACATAAAGCACACTCCCCAGTGTGCAGGCTGCTCTGGAGCCCTTTGCTTGACTCCATGGCAGGCCTTTGAGCAGAACAAGACCCTGTTTGCTTTCTGCTTTGTAAGGCTTACTTTGGCTTCCACGGTGAAAGTGGATATTGTGACGGTGCCAGAGCAGAAGCTGAGAAAGTTGCTCTGGTCCCCAGGCATGAGAAGGTACAGGTCACAGTAATGCTTTGATTCCGAATACTTTGTGGATGTTGAGTCAGGATTTCTCAGCAGATTTAATGGGAGAGAGAAACTAAAGATCACTCCGTTAGTTTTGTCTTGAGCATCTGGCAGGAAGGTGTGGCCCTCGTGGTGTGATGGGCTGGGTTGCCAGAGATGCTAACTTCAGGGAGCTAGAAAGCATCCTGTCTGAGCAAGCAGTCTCAGAACAAAAGGCTTTAGTAATGTGGAGACCTCTAGTGGAGAAGTGTATTATTGACCAAAAAAAGAAAAAATACATATTACTTAGTTTCTTTTGGACAAAGTCAGAATGAATATAATTTTTATAGCTATTTTATGCCCATGGGTAAATGGAGCGACATTGTGGATTCAGTATTCTTAGGCTAAGCTATAAGGCAAGATTATTGGGAGGTTAACCATCACCTGTTATCTATACACACCATGTACAGTGTGTAGGATGCAAGGGGAGGGGAAGGCACACAGTATGGATTGGGAAGAAGTCATTTCAGTTGGAATGGAGACTGGTAGGCCGGCCTGGGGAGGATGAGGATATAGAGAGGAGCCAGTTGAAGAAAAGGTGGTTGTTAAAAGATATGTCCCAGCGCTCGGGAGGCTCGCCGTGAGTTTGAGGCCACCCTGAAGACTACATAGTGAATTCAAAGTTAACCTGGGCTAGAGAAGGACCTTACCTCAAAAAACCAAACCAAACCAAACAAACAAACAAAAAAGACATGTCAGGGTTGGGAAGATACCTGTGTCTGATCATGTTACCTATGTAAATATCGAGTGTGGTGCATACCTGGAATCCCAGTGCTGGGCAGGTGGAGACAGGATTTCCTAAGGCTCACTGGCTGACCAATCTAGCTAAATGGGCGAGCTCCAGAACAGCGATGTTCCTGAGGACCGCACTCATGGTTCTCTGGCCCCCACATGCATGTGGACCGACATACACTGTGTCCACACACATCCAAGTATGCATACATGCATCAGTGTTTTGTCATGCAAGCTGCCATAATTAACACTATATTCATGTCCCGCATCCATTCTTTCCACCCAGGGTCCTGCAGAGGGTCTGTGTCTGTCTGTCTGTCTCAGAACCGGCAAGGAGTCTTAGGAATGGATCATCTCCCCATGCTTCTTGCTTTGTCCCTTCTTCTCCATTTCTGTTGCAAAGGGTCTTCATGTCCTTCAGGATGAAGTCCTTCAAGGCAGAACACAGCCCAGCCCCCCCCTTCTCTTCTGCCTTCAGTCCATATCCCAGCTACGTTCAGCATGGAGCTTCTGGTGACATGCTCAGCTCTGTCTTGCCCTTAATATCTTCATCCTTCAATCTTCTCCCAAGCTGTGCTTGCCTTTGTTTTGAAATATGTACGCATTACCTTCTGACCAAGGAAGGACCCCAGTGGACAGAGAGGAGGGAAACGGGGACACATTCACAAGATTTGCTCATACAATGTATAAACTTATTCATAATAAAGATACTTTCAAAGCCGGTCATGGTGGCACACACCTTTAATCCCAGCCCTCGGGAGGCAGAGGATCACCATGAGTTGAAGGCCATCCTGAGACTACATAGTGAATTCCAGGTCAGCCTGGGCTAGAGTGAGACCCTATCTCGAAAAACCAAAAATAAATAAATTAATTAAAATAAAATGAATAAAGATATTTTTAAGAAATGAATTTTTCCTTCAATTCAACTTCTGCTGTCCTCTGTCTCCGTCAAAATGGAGAATTTATCCTCTGCATTCTCATCATGTGTCAGGAGGGTTTCTCTTAGCACATCCTGCCCTCTGCTGGAATCCAGCTTGCTGTTTGTTTCTTCTCTACTTGCAGAACTACACAGGGTGTCATTTATAGTTGTAGCCATCTCTCCAGCGCTATACATGCCTTTTGATGAACATAAATATACACCCCTGTTAGGTACAGATCTAAGAGTGGAATAGCTGAATTAGCATATGAATGTATTTAGCATTAATAGATACTAATAACACAGTGGATTAGTATATATCCACCTCAGCACATAGGACATTTTTGGTGCTTCAAATCCTTTCTAACACTTTTTTCCTTCTTTTTTTATTTAAACATTTTTTGTGTATAACTTGGTATCTCACTGTGGTTTTTTTTTCTTCTTTAAAAATATTTTGCCCTTAAAAATAGTTTTGTAAAGCAAGGCCTGTAATCCTAGCACTCTGGAGCCTGAGTCAGGAGGTTCTTGAGTTCCAGGCTGATGTAGGCTACATAGTGAGACCCTTGCACAGTAAACACTCACGTGTTATCTGTCTCTAGTTGGTTAAAAGATTTCTGAAACTTCTCAGTGGGAAGAGCAAAATGGAAAAGTTTTCATTCAGTAATTAATCTGTCTTAGCACATAGGATGGTTTTTGAAAATGTAGGTGTATTTTCTTTGAAAATATGATAGTGGTAAAGAAGAAATGCACATGCTTAAAGTCTTTGATCTAAAGAGAAAAGGTCAGCACCACATGTCTGTATCTAAGAATAAGCTGACTTCTAGCTTTAAAAATAGAAGAAACATTAAGCCGAAACATACGATAAGGCAGATAAAACCTTGCTACTTATAACTTTTCACAGGATAATAATTAGTTTACTGAAGAAAGAAGGCTAAAACATTCAAGTATATAAATATTTATAAGCAAAATATCAATGATACAGGGTGTCATAGTCAGCCACATGCCGCTGGGATGAATCTCCAAACCAGGCACAATTTTGGGGAGGAAAGTATTTATTGAAGTAACAGACCCAGGGGAAGTTAAGGCAAAAGGCTGGCCCCCTTTCACAGATCCAAGCAGAGACAGAGATAGCACCTCCAGAAACAAGAAAGCACACTGTAACCCTGTAACTCACAAAAAGCAGAACTGCCAGACTTGGGTTCCAGCTGCTTTTTTGCATATGTATCCCTAGTATTTTGCATCCAATTTAGAAAGGGCCAGACCCCAGGAGGCCAGGCCAAAGTGACACCTCCACCAGCCAGAAGGCTAGAGACAATTTACAATTATAATAAACACAATTATAATAAATTCTATTGGGGGACATCTATTCAAACTATCACACAGGGAAAATATGTAATGGATAGTTTGGGTCTCTGGCTCAATGAGTATGCTGACCTCTGTCCTAGGTGCATGAATGGTCCCTTCTCCATTCTTCCTTCTTCCTGGGTGGTCAGTGTAAATGTAAGAAGACCAGCCACCTTGTTAAGTGGTGGAGGGAGAGAGAAGAGGGATTAAGTGCCTCAGAAGAGAGGACTTCTTTTGCTCTAAATTACTAAAATTTCATTTCCTAGAAAATATGTGATCATAGTGTTTTTTTCAGATGTTCCTGTGATTGTAAGCTACCTTCATTTGCTTCCAGGGTTGACAACTTTGGCTTAGGCCTTTTACTTCGATCCAAGCAGATAAAACGCATGATTTCTTCATATGTGGGAGAAAATGCAGAATTTGAACGACAGTATTTAACTGGCGAATTAGAAGTAGAGCTGACGCCTCAGGTGAGAAAACCCTCTGCTTTGGTTTCACAATATTAGTAGTTGGTGGAAAACGTTCTATCTCCTTAAGAATTTTCTTTGTGTAAGACAGAGGAGATGCTGTTTTGTCAAACCAAGGAATTTGTTTCTATGTTCCACCTGTCGATTGCTAGAGGATCGTTGCTTTCTGCTACTCTGCTTTGAAAAGGAGGTATTTCTAGAAAAATATCTGGGCTGCAGGATATAATGTTGGATTTGGTACTACTAAAAGCAAGCCGAAGGAATTACTGAAATGTTTGGGAATTGGCCTAAACATCAATTTTTATGAATCTCAGAAACTTCTGAGGGATCAGGTCTTGCTGAGCCACATTGGCAGCAGAAGCCCCTGGAGGGTCAAGCTGACTGTATAGATAGAGTAAGTGCTGGGGTCAGAGCCCAGGGCCCCAGGGCACGGACGCTGTTTCAAAGCCAGCTGTTACTGCAATGCATCCAGCAAGTTTCCACTCGAATTATCTCCCAGTGGAATGGAGAGTAGGCCAACTTTTTGAAGCCATTTGTGTAAAGCAAGTTCTACAAGTTTACTGTATTGTACTTCCATTTTGACACACTCTGCCTTCATTTCTTAAATTGAGCCCATGACTTTGTTTAAAAGTGATTCTACCTTAGACTTTGCCAACTTTTTAAGAATGTAACATAACAGAATTTCATAAAAAAAAATCATCAGTGATTCGATCAAATATATGATCATCCACAGAAAACATGCAAAGGGAACTGTTCCAGCAGGGGCTTCATTGTATTACAGTCACATCTAGACACCAGCCTGTGACCTGTTTACAGGAGAGCATTGTACAATGTTGACTATTACCCAATTTTCATTTAAAGTTTTTCTGTTACACAAAGGTATACTTTTCTAGTCTTTTTGGGTTGTTGTAACAAAATTCCACAGACTGACTGGCTTGGACAACAGAAATTGATTTCTCACAGTTTAAGAGGCTGGCAAGTCCAAGATCAGGGTACCCTCAAGTTCAGTTCTTGGTCCGGGCTTTCATCCTGGCTTGTGATGGCTGACATCTTTCTGTCTTCTTGGGGTGAAGAGATATTGCAGCAATAAGATCTCAGATGTTTCTTACAAGGATGATGATCTGATCATATCCTACCCTGGCACGTTGGGAGTTAGGACTCACTGTATTAGAAGGTATACAGTCTAGACCATAGCATATCTTTTTACATTACTGGTTAAAATGCTATGTCGTTTAGATTGTGGAACTATTAAAATGAACATTTTGAGGCTGGGGATATGGCTCAGTGGTTGGCAGTGCTTGCTTACAAAGCCTGCCAGCCTGGGTTTATTCCTCAGTACCCATTTGAAGCCAGATGCACAGAGTAGCACATGCATTTGGAGTTTGTTTGCATTGGTGGGAGGCCCTGATGTGATATCTCTCTCTCTCTCTCTCTCTCTCTCTCTCTCTCTCTATCTATCTCTATCTCTCTCCCTCCTCTCTTGCTCTCCCCCTTGCAATAAATAAATGAAAAAATAAAAATGAACATTTCAGTCACCTTTGCATTAGCTTTTGCATTGTCCCCTCTTTTATGAGAGGGCACCTACATAGGAGAGGAACTTCTTTAATATTTCTTACATATATTTTTCTTTCCTTTTTGAAGAGGTTGATGTTTCTCTCCTCAGCCTAGTGGTGCACAAGGGGGCAATGGTTCTGACTCTGGCAGCTTCTCTTGCCGCCTAAGAGCCTGGGTGACAAGCTGCTGGTGATGAGGTATTGATGAACAGTCCTGTTGGGTCGGGCCAGGTGGCACCTGCAGGGCCCTGTCTTTAGAAATATTCTACTTTCAGGCTTTTGGCCAGTTGAATGGAGAGAGGAATAGAGTATTCAAAGTAAGATATACATAAAATATTTTAAAGTAGGGAGTGTGTTAGGGTTGTTTTAATGGTATGATTTTTTTCCATGTTATTAGCCTGAGATGCTGCACAAGGAGTCATTAGGTAGTATACAGAACCAGTTATATGAAGATTTCCAGTTACACCCCAAGTCTTTCCCTAGAGCATCCTCATACTTAAATAGTTCAGTATCTGGGATCCTGACGGTAAGAACTGTCTTTATGTAATGCATTTTTAAGGGCCCAGTTTCTAATACAGGTAATAGTTCACAGGTTGGGACAGTGTGAATAGACTATTAATACATATGTCAGTTCTGCCTGTTAATTAGATAATCAGGTGTCTAGTAACCATTCCTCATAATAGGTTTCACTGTTTGGAAGGTCAGGATGTGTTCAGGGCCAGAGTTGGTACACTAGGGGAAACCTGGGTGGAAATCAGTTACAGGTGGAAAGGACCTAAGGAAACTAGGATTGAAGTTATTGGTGCCTAAGAGTGAGTAGGGTCACCCGTGGGAAGGACAAAGGTCAAAAGGAGATCCAAAGAAACTTCACCCTCAGCGATTTCTACTGTGAAACAAAGCTGAAATACTTTACTCATATGCTTCTTTTTGTTTACCTTTGAATTTTTCCTTGCTTAATATAGTAAATACAATATCTAAGAAAATAACCATTTTAAGCCATTTTAAAGTAATTTTAAAGTTCTTTAATTGTTTTGAGATAAGTTATTGTTATGTAACTATGGACAGCCTGGTTCTCAATATGTAACCCATGCTGGCTTCGAACTCATGGCAATCCTCCTGGTTCAGCCCCTCAAGCCCTATGCTTACAGATGTGTGCCATCATGCCTGATTATCCGCTTTCCATTATTGACTTGTTGGGGTTTTTTTTGTTACTGTTAATGTTGATTGTTGTTTTAAAAGTATTTATGTATTTAAAAAGAAAGAGACAGAGAATGGGCACCCCAGAGCTGCTTGGCACTCTTAAATAAATACTACTACTAATAAATATAATAATAATAAACAATAAAATTTATAATAATAAATAATAAAATATAAAAATAATAAATAATAATAATAAATAAATAGATGCATATACCACTTTGTGCATCTGGCTTTATGTGGGAACTGGGAAATTGAACTTGGTCCTCCTGGTTTTGCAAACAAGTGCCTTTAACCCCTGAGCCATCTTCAGCACCCCCTTTATTTTGGAGACAGTGTCTCGCTATGCAGTCCAGCCTAGCCTAGAACTCCCTGTCAGCTTCAGCCTCTTGAGTACTGGAATTATAGGCATGTGGCAGGCTATGCCTGGCATACTTACTACTTTTAATGATAAAATGATTTAGTTTATACCTACTTATGACGTACGGTCAAACAAAATTTAATGATATTTAAAAACATAAAATAGCTAAATGTATATAATTCAAATTTGAAATCTGATTTAAAAAATATCAAAACTATACATTTCGTAGAACCTGCTGTCAGGAAGCATGACTAGACAGATGAGCTGTGTTACCTTTTAAGTGAGGAGTAAGAATGGTGTTGTATTGTCTGGAGAGGCCGAGCCTTGTTTCACTGGTGCTCCAGCCATGGAATTACACACATCAAGGGCAAGGCACCTGTGTAAATGATAAGCCTCTAGAGAACAGGAACCATATTGAACAATTTCTGCATCTCCTCTCAGGACTTGGTAGGGAACGTCTCACGGGATGTTTGCTCACTCACAGGGCACGCTCGCCGAGAGGATCCGCGCAGGTGGAGCTGGAGTCCCTGCTTTTTACACCAGTACCGGGTATGGGACCCTCGTACAAGAGGGAGGATCGCCCATCAAGTACAACAAAGACGGCAGCATTGCCATTGCCAGTAAGCCCAGAGAGGTAAGAAGCACCTCATCACCGAACTTGGGCTGCTGGGTGGACTCATTGGGTCAGTCACCTCAGTGGTATAAACAGTTGTTGGTCATCATAAATACAGTAGGTGAGATTTCTAGCTAAATCTGATCATCTACTACTAATTAAAGTCACAGAAGAAAACGAGAATATAAGAGGGAGTTATAATCGATATATAATGTACTGGTCTAGATTAGTTAACTGACTCTATGGAAGGTTTTAGCAAGTATGGGAACCTATCTGATTGATAATTATGCTTATGTGGAGAATAGAGAAGTCATGTAATGTGCATAATAAACTCTCATGCTCAGGCCTAATGTAATATGACTGATGGGGGAAAATAGCAACAAAGGAAATCTTTATCAGAAAATTTGTAAATAGAGCAGTTATATTTCCATAATGGAATAGAGAGTTCGTGTTATTACTTATGTTTTGTATCTTGGACGTGTGAGGTTTTCACTGAGTATCCCATATTTATTTAAACTGCTGGGTAGGATGGGATACCTTTAGGTTAGGCAACTTTACTCACATATTAGATAACCATAGACCACTAGAAAAAGGTAATTGAGACACTCAGATGTGAAATAACATTGCAGAAGCTTACTACATAAGCCAATATTTTATTGCTACATTTTAAAATAGCTTCCGCTCCCTTTGTCTAGATGGCCCAAGAGCGAAGTTCTAGTGAGCTTGTACCTCTGGGGAAGTGAAAGCAGTGAGTGAAAAAAGGCTGTCTGCTAGTTTTGTGACACAGGATCCACCCCTCTTGCTCTGGGGGACTTAGGGGCCATTCGAACCTGCCCCTCACTGAGGGGCCATTTGAACCTGCCCCTCACTGTTCCGTGTGTGTTTCCAGCCATGGCCTCCATCTGGAGCTTTGCTTTTCTACTGGGTGACCTATATTGACTCAAAGCTTTTATTAGCATAGCTTTCATATCCAATCTTTCCTTTTTAAACTATCTAATTAGGTTAAAAAAGTTTTCCGATAAGGTTAAAAAAAACCCAGGAACACATTTAAGGAAATGAATTGTAGTAACATGTAATAAAAATGCCCAGGAAATTTGGGTAAATACATTCAAAACTTGTTAGAAATTGTAGCATTAACTTACCCTAATAAAATGTGATCATCCAGAATCTCCCAGTTTTCATTTTTGCCTGGAGCTTGGTGAATGAATGTAGTAGCTTTGTATTTTTGTGTGACCTAACCTAGCTTCCACCTCCCTGCTTCCCCTCTTCCCTTTCATCTCTGTTCTGTCTGTCTTTCTCCTCTATCATTTATCTATCCTCAGAGGTTAGAGTTGACCAAGAGTGGTCAGAAGCTAATGGATAATTTTGAGTGGGGATATGAGTGTGATGTGGTTGACCTAAGTCACATCTCGTAAAAATCACCTTGGAGGTTGGATGAGGAATTTTATTGAATTCTTTTATGGTGTGTGTCATGGTTTGATCCAGGTGTCCCCCACAAAAAATTGAATGTGTTCTGATAGATAGATCCTCAGCTGATGGCAGTTTGGGTTTTACAACCTTGATGAAGCTGTGTTGTTGGGGGTGGGCTTATGGGGTTATAAGCCAGCTTCCCCTTGCCAGTGTTTGGCACACCTTCCTGCCGTTGTTTGCAGTGCTGTGGCGGAGGTGATGTCCAGCCCTCTTCTCATGCCATCGTTTTCCCTGCCAAGATGGAGTCTCCCCTCGAGTCCGTAAGCCAAATAAACCCATTCCTCTACAAGCCGCTTTTCCTTGGGTTCTTTCTGTGCAGCAACTAGAAAGCTGACTGCAACAGTGTGCATTCAGTCTATCGTCCACTAGGGGGCGGGATAGGAATGAGAATGGATTTCTGCCTTCAGGGGCTTTACCCTAATCCTGAATGCAGAGCATTGATGGTTGTTTCCAATCTACTTTGTTTGTCCTCGAGGCAAATCCCCATGGAGAAAAGGGGGGGGGTACATAATGTCAGAGCAGTCTTATATTACTTCCAAAATTCATAGTAGTAGAATTATAGGGAATAAACAAAAAACAATAGAATTTCCTTAGATCAGTAATGACAGAGTTGTAATAAACTGAAATGCAATATTCATAGTAGTAGAGAAACCATTTAATTCCAGTGAAGAAACTTAAAATATATACAGAGCTTGTACAAGGAAAACAAAACAATTGAAGGACGCAAATGCAAACGTCAGTGAAGAAGGCATATACTATGTTCCTGGGTGGGAAGACATGATAGCTCTCTTCCAGCTAATTTACTAATTCTGTGGTTTTCAATTAAAATCTCAGTAGTAATTATAGACCACAGATTAATTTGGAAATAAGGATGTAGGGTTTTTTTATGAGATGGAGGAGACAATTTTCCAAGTCCCACATATCACCTGTACACACAAAACAAAAATGAATTTTGTCAGAGTCTCCCCCTCAGGTTTAGGAAATGAATGTTAGCACAGGCTACCCCTCAGGCTGATAAGGAAGTGAATGTTAACACAGGCTACCCCTCAGGCTGATAAGGAAGTGAATGTTAACACAGGCTATTGTAAGGAAAAAGATTTTAGAGGCGAGTTTGAAAGGATAGATCTCTCTGGCAAGGGTAAGGTTTCATTCCAAGGTAGCAGAGGGACACATCACTCTTTGCCATCTAAGTCTGCAATCATGAAGTGGCCCCTGCTGACTCTTTGTAGGGGGTGTTATCTCAGAGGTTGGGCGGTGCTGGCAGAGAGGGGGAAAGAGAGGACTAGCAGATGAAGGAAGCCAACTCCTGTCTTTTGAGACAGGCAGCCAGGTGTCAGGCTTCCCCGAGGTCATACATCTACAGGCTGCTTTCCTTTTTAACTTTTTAATGATAGCTTCCATAATTACAGACCATAAACCATTATGATTCCCACCCTCCCCCATATCTCTTCCCTCAATTAGTCTCTGTTTTGTTTTGGTGTTATCATCTTTTCCTCCATTACATGTAGTTATTATCAGGCACTGTGAAGTCATGAATATCAAGGCCATTTTGTGTCTGAAAGTTGGTGTTATAAGCAGTCCTGCCCTTCTTTTGGCTCTTACAGTTTTTCCACCACCTCTTTCACAGTAGACCCTGAGCCTCAGGAAGTGTGATAGAGATGTCCCAGTGCTGAATACTCCACTTCATTTCTTCTTAGTACTGTAGTTAGTGTCTTTTGAGTCATCCCAGTGGTCACCGCCATCTGAAAAAGAGAAGCTTCTCTAGCCAAGAGAGAGAGTATCATTATTGTATGGATATACTCATTTTTTTAAGTGCTTATAAGGTAGTTTGGTGGGCATAATTTAGCCAGACAATAGCAGGCATTACTCCCAGAGGGCTCATGAATTTCCCAACCATAGGCTTTTGAGTAGATCTTCAGTACCAGGAATGTATTCCCTCCTGTGGAGCAGGCCTCTGGTCAAATTAGAGAGCAATTGGTTTCCCCCACAATAGATATGCCACTATTGCCCCAGTTGGCACATTTGGCCTGGTTGGCCAGTCTTAAGGCTTGCAAGATCCATTGCTGTTCACAACAGTTGGTGGCTTCTCTCTCCAGCAGGGTTGTTGGAGAGAGAACAGCCTTTTCTAGCTTTCTGTCGGCTGGGTAACAGGGAGGAGGTTTCCAGCTCAGCTCCAGGTTGATATTTCAGTGACCTTCAGTGCAGCCTAAGCATGTGTGGTCTTCAGCAATATGTTCTTACCATCTCATTCTGGTGGGCAACTAAGAGCCTTGGCAATGGCCTGTAATGTTTTGGGGGCCTCAGGACCCTCCCTGGCTAACAACTACGGGCCAACCTGGACGGTATCCCTGGCACTGAAGTTTTTTTTTAATAATCTATGGCTACTGGGTATGTCATTATATGAGGGGGAACATGCAGCATTTGGCTTTCTGGGCCTGAGTTACCTCACTTAGTATGATCGACTGCTGTCTTTAGAGATAGTGGCGGGGGTGGGGGCAGTTTTGTGTTCTCTGGAAGACTACTTGGCATTAGTATGATGAACTCCGGAGAGCCTCAATAAAGAGATTTGCTAATGTAACACAGGCTACCCCTCAGGCTGAGAGGACTTTTAGTTTCTCAAATGCACTGAACTTGCGCATGTTCCTACATGGTTCTAAAACCACTCTTGGAATGGTCCCTTGGACCATTTTGAGAAAGCTTTGGTTGCCCAATGTACTTAGTCTTTCACATTCTTCTTCCTCTGAGAAAGCTTCCCTCACTAGGCTTATGTCGCCATTGCTTAGCTGAGCTGAGCAGAGTTCATCTTGCATCATGCAAGACCTGAAAGAATGCTTGACAGTGCCCCTGTCTCCTGCAGGTGAGGGAGTTTAATGCCCTCTTTGTCTCCTGCAGGTGAGAGAGTTCAATGGCCAAAATTTTATTTTGGAGGAAGCCATCACAGGGGACTTTGCACTGGTCAAAGCCTGGAAAGCAGACCGAGCAGGAAACGTGATTTTCAGGTATTGTGGTGGTTTTTGAAATATTATGTAATACCTCCCAACAACTGAATATTTTCTAAATTATGAGTGCAAAAAGAGAGTCATAGTGAGTTCTCTGTTTCACTTTAAACATTAAACATAAATACTCACTTGAGTGGCTGACAGTGGACTGCCACCAAGAAGTCTTGCTGGCATGCTGTACCTGTGTCATTTCTGTTCTTGCTGGTGATAGCCACACTTCACATTCTTTAATAATAGGATCTTGGGGTGCTGCTCAAATGGTGGGGTGCTTGCTGAGCACACACAAAGACCTAGGTTCAACTCCCAGCACTGGATGTGGGTGTGCATATCTGTAACCCCAGCCTCCTCCTTCTGAGTGCTGAGATTACAGCTCTGTAGAGGCAGAAGGATGCACATTCAGGGTCATCCTCAACTATATAGCAAGTTCAAGGCCAGCCTAGGTTACACATGACCCTTTCTCAAAAAAAAAAAAAAAAAGCTGAATGTATATGCCATTGTACATAGCTACATGCAATTATTTTACTCACTATATTTTAGTTGCCAAGCCTAGTTATTTTCATAGAAAACATGATAATAACACATAATTTTAATATCATTATTTTTATCCAGATTACTTTACTATCGTGGAAGAATACTGCTAGTAACAACGAGGTCAGTTGTAGTCCTATGATGTCTCCCAAGAAAGGCTCATGAAGCCTGTCATGCTGACTCTTTTTTTCTCATTATCTGGATAGCCACAGGCTTAGGTGTCTTAACATCATTTCTGCCTTCTAAAGTCCAAGTGGTTCTAAGTTTTTAGTGTTTTAAATTTATTGATTACATAGCTGTGCTTTGAAAATTCGGACACTTTAACCATACACGTGAGAGGTTTTCAAAATATGTGATCTTGACGACCAACCAGTTAGGTTTCAGAATAATTTTCTTTCTCGTAATTTTATTTGCTTCTTCTAAAACACATTTTTAAAAAATCTTAGTAGATTCGGTTTTGCTGTCCTGTAACAGTTAAATAAATTCTTAGTGGCACTCTCCTGTTTTAGTTTATTTCTGAAGAACTCATTCGATTATTAATATGCTAAAAAGCTAAGATGCTATGCTTTTGGAAATTATAAGGAGATATCTTACATCATTTCTGCTTTTTTGACCCATTGGTATAATGTTTGAAAGTTTAGTAGCTTGTTCAAAGCAATGAATGAAATTCTATAGAAGGAAATTACAATGAATTATCTGAAACATCTCCAGGACTTTCTTCTGTGCTCCATGCCAGCCTGGTGTTTACAGACTGCATGCAGGCTCATCTATGCCCTGACCTTGTGCTGTCAGTCATTGGCCCATTACCGTGACCAGTGGTCTAGATCCTTTTTTAAAATTTTATTTGTTGATAATTTTAAAAATATTTTATTTATTTATTTTATTTGAGTTAATGTGTGTGTGAAAGAGAGAATGGGCATACCAGGGCCTCTGCAAATGAACTCCGGACTCATGCACATGTGCATCTGGGTTTACGCGGGTGCAGGGGAATCGAATTCAGGTCCTTCTGTTTTGCAGGCAAATGCCTTAACCGCTAAGCCATCTCTCCAGTCAGCCGTGTTGATAATTTTTATACATGTATATAATTTATTTTGGCCATTGTGTCTCTTTTCCCCGCTCCCTCCCACTGAACCAGCTTGATTCTCCCCAATTTAAGATACCGATTTCCTTCACACTAGTGGAACAAGTTGTCCAGTTGTTCTTCAAGACCACTGTTGAAGTGGAATAGCCCTATACTCCTTCACCTCTGGACACTCTGCCATCGACACTTTTGATGCCTCTGCATTTGGTGGGTGGAATCCAAGACAGCAATCTCTAAAAGGTCACAGGGACTCCTCTTAAGGACGTACCTATGCTTATCTTTGAGTCTGAGTAAAAGAAACATTGGTTACCTAAAATCACACTTTCATAGTTGACTTTTCTCTACCAAAGAAATTGTATTGACATAACAAAATGCATTTTAATTTCTTATGATTAGGGGCAATGTATTATCAGATGAGTTTATATTGCAATTACCTTCTCATTGCTGGGAAAAAAAAAAAAAAAACACCTGACCAGAAGCAGCTTATGGGTTTATTTCCAGCTAAATGTTTTGAGGGGAAGTTTCATCATAGCAGGAAAAGAACATACAGAAGGGAGTCATACTGCCAGGAGGAAGCAGCAAGAGTATGCCAAATGGCACTGATAAGTGGGGCTAGATTATAAACTCCTAAGGTGCCCCCTCCCCAGTACCTCCTCTAACAAGGCTCCACTTCGCAAAAGTCCCATCAACTGGGGATCTAGTTGGAGGCTTACTCATAAACACTTGAGGCTTTGGGGACATTTTGCATTCAAGCCACCAAAACTTGAGAATTTAAAGCCTTCAACAAAACTGGTAAGTTCTTGAAAATTTTATACATCAGGGCCTGATGTATTGTGATTTCAAAAATTTCATCAGAAAATTGTTTTCCACAATGATCTATATAGGTGACTCACATCAGCAATGAATGTTTCATATGCTGTCAGTCAGCAGCAGGTTTCTCTTTAATAGGGAGTATTTGCTCTCCAGTAGTCTAACGGATAAGGCATTGGCAGGAAACTTGTTTCAGTTAGAGATTTATTAATAACCACTTTATTTTTCTGTATAAAGCTATTGGTTGAACCTGAAAAAGAAAATTCCAATGAAATGTCATGATCATTTTAAAATTTAAAGTAGCTACAAATTTTCATTAATGGAAAATTATGCACTCCTTTAAAAAAGATTCATAGATTCTTAGTAGAAATTCACTTAATCTGCATTTTAAAGAGACACTTCTTATTTTTTTTTCTGCTTTTGTCTGTTCCCCATATCTAATGTAGGAAAAGTGCAAGAAACTTCAACTTGCCAATGTGCAAAGCTGCGGAAACCACAGTGGTAGAGGTAAGAGAAATAAATGGCTTTAATGAATTCCTGCTGTCAGTTTTTTAAAAACTTGATATTGTGCATTAGCAAAAAAAAATTAATAGGTGATTTATTTTCTAGAGGGCAGACAGTGACAGATTTTTTTTTGTTTCAGTTATGGAAGGATTCTATTTAAATATATAATAGTTGATGTAATGGAAATTTTCTGTCCAGCTCTGATCTTTTGAGAATGCTTTGTTCCTTTAAAGAGTCTAACTGTGGGACCAGCTTATAAAAACAATATGCTCTTTGAATAAAATGTAGTGAAAACTCCCAAGATGCATTGCCATAGAGTGATGCATCAGTAATGGGATCTCACCAGAGAAATGCATTGCCAAATAATTTTTCCACTTGCAAACATTATAATATACTTATATAAACAGGCGGTTATGATGTCACTCAGTCATGTAACCTTATAGGACCACTGTAGTTATATATATGGTCAGACACTGACTGAAATGTCATAATGTGGTATTCTAGAAATTCATACCATGAGAAAGTTGATTAATTTCATTCACCAAAGTTAATGCTGCCAATTCTCTAATGAAGGAGGATTGTACGAATAATTGCTCTGACATAGTTCCACTTAGGACAGTTTAAATCAGTCACTGAATAACTCATTTGGGCATGTTAGGACTTAGGAAAGTCTTGATCAATTCCAAGGCCCTTTCAGAGTTAAAGTTCTGGGACAAAAAGGATTAAAATAGTTATTTATATCAAACCCTTGCCATTTGGGGCATATATATTTGAAACTCAAAGGACACTTCAAAATGATTCTCAACATGGCTTTAAGAATAACCTTGGAACCATGGAATGTCCATGGAAGTTTGAGGTTGCTTTCCTCTGGGAGTTCTTTGTAGGAGCCCACGTTGGGACCTGGAGATGTGAATACATTCTTTTGCCTTTCCACCTAATGGTCGTCTCCTGTGTGGTGTCTTTTGATTCATCCCCTCAGTTGGTTAAGATGGTGCTTCATGGAAGCGCTTTAAAGGTATTTTTGGAAACAGTCAAATGGATGTCTCTTCCTCATGAACCATAAAGCACATTATTTTCACAGTGCTAGGGGATGCGGTATGTTTCACAGGGCATGGTGGTTTCTTTTGCCATGGCTTCAGTATATTGCATGCATTGAAAAATGGATCATGTGATCTCCCCTGCCTTATATATTGCATCATCTTAGTGGCTGGTCCATGGCACACATGTATATCATTACTGAGGAAAGGCCTACCACATAGCTTGAAAAAATGGACAGCTTCATACTCTATTGATTTTGCATACTTTAAAGCTGTAAGCACCAGTGTTTCTTTCCTGAGCACAGTGGAGCATCATGCATTATCCTGGGTCAAGTTATCTTTAAATTTTTGTTTTATTATTATCTGGTTCTTTTAAGCCACAATTTTTCTTTAATTAAAAAAATATTTTATTTATTTATTTTCAAGCACAGAGATACAGAGAGAGAGAGAGAGAGAGAGAGAGAGAGAGAGAGAGAGAGAGAGAGAGAGAGAGAGAGAGAGAGAGAGAGCACCAGGGCCACCACCTTGTGGTTCTGGCCTATGTGGGTCCTGGGGAATTGAACCCAAGGCCTTAGGCACTGGAGGCAAGTGCCTTAACTGCTGAGCCATCTCTCCAGCCCCCACAATTTTTCTTACAGGAGTAAAAATTGACTTCGTAGGCAGAAAAGAGAGTCTTGCTTTGGATGTAAGGGGAGAGGGGGCTTCTTAGCCTGAGTCTGCAGGTATTAAACGGCTGCTCCTCCTCTTGCTCTGTGGCATCATTCCATCCTGGCGGCCCCCCACTCACACCGGGATCTTGTTGGTATAGTGCTGTGGGTAGCCACTCCCCAGTGACTATACTGCACACTTGGCTAGGGTCGCTGCTGGCCAAATGTGGCTTTTAAAATTTACACTAAAATTCAAGACAGTGTAAATTAGTTTCTCAGCCAGGTTAGTCATTTCCTTTGTGCCTGGAGACTACTGTGTTGATCTGTAGGGATAGGATATTATGACCACTGCCTAGGATTGTGGTGAGACTGTCTCCTCTGCATGCTTATATAGGTCTGAAAATTGGAAAATAGTTTAGAACTGGGCATTGTACCCACATCAGGCATTTTGTGATATGAAATTCTCTTGTGATTTTGTGACCCTTACATTTGAGTATAGTGAGAATTCTGGGATCATCCCTCTCATTCTGTTCTATGCTTCATACACTCCACTAAGGGCTTCTGTTATCTACATTGCTTTCTCTTTGCTGTCACAAAAAACCTGTGATGGTTAAGTTTTGTTGTCAACTTGACCTTTTTAGTACCCTTGGGTGGGTCTCTGAGAATGTTTACAGGAAGGCAGCCTCTCAGCAGGGGGCAGGATGTAAAGAAGCTCAAAGCAGATAGAAGTAAACATGTTTTCCTGTGTGGGCAGTACAGGAGGGAAATTGCAGAGACTCAGGAAGCCATTAAATCTGGGATAGAGTTGCAAAATCTCGCCCTAAGGCTATATAAAGGGGAAGAAATTCTCTCCTTGGCCCATCTCCAGTGTATTTGCTATTGCGTTTGTGGTATTGGTTATCAGTTTCTCTCTGTGGACCTGTGAAAGGGGTCCAGCCTCTTTCATTGTTGTGGAACTTCCTTGAATCTGAAGCCTCAATAAATCCTTTCCTCCCATAAACTGTGCCTGGTTTGGAGATTGATCCCAGTGGTGCGTGACTGACTGCAACAGAACCCATCCAAAAGCCCAGTGACCCTCTTTCCTGCATTTGTTATACTCCATAGCTACAGGGATGAATAAAGCTGGCTTTGAAGAGCAGGAAACCTTCTTCAGCATTCAGGCCCCTTCAAGAGAGTCCACATTCTTCCTACTGTCCCAATGCAGATTACCTGGCCCAATCTTAATGGTAGAAATTTGTCAAACAATTGCAGCTGAATGGGCAGTCATTTAGGCCCAAAGATTTCCTTTTTTTCTGTGCCATTTCCATCTGCTCACACCAGTCCATTTTTACACAAAGCAAGCCTGTACAAGTTTTCAGGACACAAGCAGGCAGAACTCAGCAAGCCTCTCACACAAATTGCTTCTAGACCGGTCCCCAAAAGTTCCTTCTCACCCTCGCAAGCCTCAAGGCAATCCACCTACCTTGCTACTTGGCCCCCAGAGGGCTAGGATTAAAGGTGTGTGCCAGCATGGGTGTTCTGGGGAGTTGAACTTGGTGGCCTGTGGCCCAAGAGACCTTCATACTCAAGCAGCAAGTGCTTTTAACAGTTTAGCCATCTCCAGCACAAAAGTCCTTTTAAAAATAATTGTGAACTTTACTGTATGAACAAATCTCATGTTGATCCCATTCCCCTTGTGTATATACCTTCTTATATCCCCTCTTCCCTGCCCCTATTAGACTGAGGGCCCTCCTCAGTGTGGTTATTGGTATTCACCATGGGGATATAAATGTATCAGTAGGTTTCTGGTTGAAGACAGGACCTCAGGATACTCCTTCTTACCCTGTGATTCTTACAATCTTTTTGCCCCATCTTCTGAAATGTTCCCTGAGACTTGGTGGATGTTAGTGTTGAATTCTCTGCACCTTATGGATTTCTGTTTTGATGAGCTTTGAGTGTCCTCAGTGTGTGTTGTTTTTTAGAATTATGTGTTCATGTTTCTTCTGTTATAGATGAGGAAATAGGGGCATTTTTTTCTTGAGCAGAATCTGGGTCATGGCCCATTTCAGCTCCTCACCAGCATTTCCCCCCCACATCTCATCAACCTGCTTCTCATCAATGTCTCTCCCTTCTTGTGTTCAAATTCTGGTTCTAAGGATGAAAGACACACATGCATATATAATATTAAAGATGATTTTCCTAGTAGTCTAAACTTACTGGGATTTATAAGCAGGATTATAAAGAGATACATAAGCCATATTTTGCTTTTTTGTTCATATTTCTTTTAGTTCTATAATAAACTTTTTTTTTGAGATCTGCCTTTCTAATCAATAGCCCAAGCCATCCTTGAACTCATGATCATCTTGACTTAATCCACTACGTTTTGGAATTACAGATGTGTAGAAATTAATTTACAATAAGTGTTTCATGTCAACAAATAGACCAGTGATGTGGCCTTTTGGCAAAACCAATGTGAATATCACACTTGTCTTTCTCTAAACCAGCAGTCATTTGAGTGCTTCTTCATGAAGTTGAGACAATGCCAACATTGGTTTGTCTTTCCTCCCTTGAGAAGGAACTGGGTAGTAGTTATTTAAGAATAATAGTATAAGTGGGTGCATATGCTGGCACACAAGCCAGAAGAATGTTTCTCTTTTTAGCCAAGACAGTGTTATTTCTGGACCTTCCATCCTCTGAGTGGGTGAAGTCTTCCCTCATAAACTGCACGAGTTAAAGGAAATTCAGCCAGAATGACTCCTGGGTATTGCACTGTAAGTGTATAATGAGGTGGCAGTGAGAGCTGTTGAGTCTTCCAAAGGTGGCTCACTTGGCTGTGTCTAGTGAGGACTCCTGTGACCTCTCTACTCCCTGGAGTCCTCTGCTAGTCTCCTGTGTGAGTAAACTCTGTCATCTTGACTCTCCAGCAGTAGCATGACTTTTTTTCAAAAGAGATTAACATAGAAAATATAGATTTGGGCTGGGAGTGTTTTCCTCAGAAGACTTGCAGATACCTTGTCTCCCTCGTGCATCCTGGCACACCTGCTGGCAGAAAAAGTCACCTGACTCAGCCACTAAAAACAGCCAGGGCTGCCTGAGGCTGAAATAACCTGGATAGTTCAGTTTTCTTCGTGCCACCAGGCTTGTACTGAAACTGGTATTGTATGACATTAGAGCTTTACACAATACCCTTTCAACTATCGTAGATATCTCTAGCTTTTATTTGGAGACAAGTATATTCATTATTGTGATTTAAATAAAATTGTTTCTATTAAATAGTATTTTATAGTATGACATTCTGATACAGTTACCTGTGAATTATTTGTATCATGTGATATTTGATGCACTCAGATATTATGTACATATCACCTGTTGACTGACGAAGTGTAATAAATTGAACATCTATCAACCCACCTAATTAAGAATTAGAGCCTGCCTGCTCCCCAGAGGTAACCACTATTAAGAAAATTGTGTTTCTTAGGTTTTTTTTTCTGGATCATAAGAAAATACAGATAATTGGGAAAGTATTTCCTATAGTGTTATCTTAGGGTTTCCTTTTGTTATATTTTTAAGAGTGAAGCTTTGGGAACTGTGTCTTCTGTGTTCTGCACCAATACAAATTCCATTTCTCATTAAAAGATTAACTTAAGAGAATGATTAGGGGACATCTGCCATTTTGCCAAGCTGTGTTGTTTCTGGGTCATGAGTGAGGAAAGGTGATGATTGCTGAGTATTAACATTGCAATCTATGCTTAAATGTTTCCTCTGGAGGAGGATTATGAACACATATAACCATAAGCAAGAGAGTGTAATAAACCTCCCTGAACCCAACACTCAGCTCCAGCAACTGTCATTCCACAATTCTTCCTGCCCATCCCCCATCCCCTCTCCTCTTCTTACCCATATGATTTTGAAACAACTACCAAGTACATCTGCTATTTTAAGAGAAGTTCACTAATACTCCATGTAGCAGTTACCTTCTCATTGTTGGCGCAAAACAACTGACCAGAAGCAGCTTAACAAAAAGATTTATTTTGGCTCAAAGTTTTGAGGGAAAGTTTTGTCATGATGGGGAAAGCATGATGGGAACAGGTAGCAGGATGCCCCATCTTGTCATATCATCCGTGAGAGTGAACTAGCTAACCAGCACTGCTAAACAGGACTGGATTATAAATCCCAATGCCTGCCCTCAATGGCACACCTCCTCCAGCAGAGCTCCACTCCCAAAGGCTCCACCAGCTGGGAATTAAGCACAGGCCTAATCACAACCACACTGGTGACGTTTTACATTGAAACCTCCACACTCAGAAACTCTCATGTGCTGGGTACTTTTCTAGGTTCTGGAGCTACATAGTGAACAAATGAGAAAACTCTGCTTTCATTCTGATGGTCCAGAGAAATGCTAGAATTAACAATAGATATGTAGCACATTGGCTATGTTAAAGAGGAATATAAGTATAGAACGGGATGTGAAAGATGTGAATGGGATGTCAGGAAAGCAATAGAAGTTTTAAACAAGGTGGTTGGCACAAAGCCTCGTTGAGGTGATCTCTGAGCAACTCAAGAGCGTGAGGTGTTTGTTCTGCTCGGCTGATGGAGGTGCGTGGAAGGGGTAGCAGGTGCAGAGGTGTGAAGTGGAAGAATCGAGTGTTGCAGAGCGAGGATGGTGGGTTCTCTTTCTTCAGGGCAAGGTGCAAGTTTGAGTCTTACATGAGAGGCTACATGAAA
Organism: Zapus hudsonius; assembly: GCA_004024765.1. NCBI lineage: Eukaryota > Metazoa > Chordata > Mammalia > Rodentia > Dipodidae > Zapus > Zapus hudsonius. The sequence goes on from PVHP010001048.1 coordinate 66,719, forward strand.
ACCTTTAGGGCATTTTATACTAGTTCCAAGAAGTGATTAGGCATTGTTATGATTTGGGTAAGGTTTGTCCCCTAAAAGTTTGTATGCTGGATGTTTGTTCCCCACTGTGGTGGTATTAAGAGCTGGTGGAACCTTTAAGAGTTGGGGTTTAGTGGAAGGTGGTTAAGTAATGGAGTCATTGCCCTCACAAGGGATTAATCGTGGGTTAGTCTCTAGATAGTAGGTTGTTAAAAAACAACCCCATGAGAATGGCTGCTTCCATAGGGCTATTTCCTTCTTCCTTTTTGTTTTGCCATTTTATGTGACAACCCAAAGGGACTCTCTCTCACCAGGGGCAGAGCAGACTGCCTGATCTTGAATTTGTAGCATTCTCAAACTGAACTCAATAAACTCCTTTTCTTTACAAGGTCTAGAGCCTCAAGTATTTTGCTGTATCAACTGAAAACAGAGTAATGCCTAAATCAGATATTAAAACTCTCAGGTTAGTGGAGAATATGATTTTGAGATTGGAACCTTCTGCCTTTTGTTACTCTCTGCCCTGTTTAGAGAACTTTGCTTTGATAATATCTTGTGAACAATCATTGAAGTGATGAAACTGTTATTTTACTTTACAATAAAATGTGGAAACACATTCACTAGGTGACTTAATCACTTCAGTGGATCCTGTGCATATTTCATCTCTAGGAAGTAAGCCAGTTAATGTATCGTTATTTAAAGACCTTGACATTCTGACTTCCTACTTTAGAGAAAATTAAATACCTAAGTGATAAGCATAATTTTATCCTCTGAAATTTCTTTTATTCTTAATCTCTAGTTTTCTAATGCCTTGATACACAATTTCAAAAGCAGTGGAATTCAAAATGCTTTCAATGGACAGTAAAATAAGAAAATGCTATAAAAGTAGAACAAAAAATCAAGCTCTTTCCACATAGGATAAACACTTCTACCCATATCTAGAAACTTTCACAGATAGATCCCATTTGAAGTATCCCAATGACCGCCCACTCCATTTGGAATTCATTCATTCACACCAGCATCTCTGATTGACATGCAGAGACATGAAAACATGGCTAAAATGTCAAACTTGACATTCACCTTGTGAATGCTCTTCACTGCACATGGTAAAGTTCACAGCTTTGATTAGTTAGTAAGAAAGACGAGGCCATGATGACACACCTGTAATCTCAGCACTCAAGAAGTGAAGGCAGGAGGATTGCAGGGTGTGAGGTTAACCTGGCCTATAAGGTAAATTCAAAGCCAGCATGGACTACGTAGCAATAAGCAAGGTAGGGGAGGGAGGGAGAAAAAGATCTCATCCTGATCTTGAATGCACCTGTATGGGCCAGTTGACATGCACACATACACGCAGAAAGGGAAGAAGGCAAAGAGGGCAGCTTGATTTACAGCAGAAAGAAGAAACCTTTCTCTGTCACTAGCTGACCCTCCCCTGTCCCCAGCCTTAGTCATCCTTGGTCTCAAAACAAGTGCTTTTGCTTTCTTCAGTGAAGGATTTCCTTCATATGGATTGCTTTACTTTCCAGACCTGTTAGATTGGGTAACATCTTCAGTTCTCATTTACTTCCTTCATTTTACAGAATTTTATTCATGCTTTTGGATTTCAGTTTTTCTTTTGATTTACTAAACCTCTCTTCCCGGTGGTATCTGTAAATTCTGTGCTTCCAGTTCAGCTACATGTAGGATGCTTTGACAGAAACTACACTAATATTCTATATAATTACACTAATGAACTGCTTGTTTCAGTGCATTGAAGTGTTTAAATACCATTTCCTTGGATATGGTATGTTATATTGGTTTAAAAAGTATTTGAATGCCAATGAAGATACTAATTCATATAAAAATATAAACTTTGCTGGGCATGGTGCTGTATGCCTTTATTCCCAGCACCAGGGAAGCAGAAGTAGGAGGATCACTATGAATTCAAGGTTAGCCTGAGACTACATAGTGAATTCCAGGTCAGCCTGGGCTACAGTGAGACCGTACCTCTCAAAAAACAATATATATGTATATATGGTTTTTAAGTTATATATATATATATATAAAACATATATATATATATATATAACTTATATATATATATATATATAACTGAATTTTTTGTTTTGGTGTACTAAATAAAAACCTTAGCTAGTGACCATTTACATGGACAAGAATAACAATAGAAATATAGATGATTGGTGATAAGAATATATTAGACATAGTGGTAATCTTGACATTTTATTTCTGTTGCTTGGTAACAATGCAGCAGCTTAGTGAGAGTTTCTTTATCTCAGGCACAATGGACTTTGCTGCATTGTGGGGTAGAAACACCCATTACAGCAAGTCATTTGTATGCCATTATCCTCACAAAAACTTTGGTTCTGTTTTTTATTGTTAGCATAGAGATCCTAAAAGAAAAAGAAAGGCATTTTAATAAGATACCTTTCTTGATGGATTGGTGAATTTTGTTGGAGTTATTTTTAGCTTTTTGACTTGCTATCTATTTATAATTTTTAAGGTCTCACAAATTTGTGTTTTAGCAACTTAAACTATATAAATTTAGATATTTAACGTCACTATAACTATGCACGTTGTAAGCGATGCTCCGTTAGTTCTTATGACCCATCTTTTATCTTTGACCATCTAGAGAAGGATAGAAAATATGTGGGCAAAATTATTTTAACCTTTTGAAAAATAGTCAAACATATTCCTTCCATATTTCATATTTCATTCCTTCCATATTTCATTCGTATAGTGTTCATAAATTTAGTAACTATTTCAGTGCATTAAGAGAAGAAAGCCTGTTGAGCTGTGACTTGTTTAAATGAAAAGCTGATTCACGGTGTATATTAACTGCATTTTTCTCTATTCTGTTGGTTTCTTATTATTCACAACAAAGGATATACAGCCTGTGGTCTTTGTTTTTACTACCTAAGAGCTAAAAATGTTTGCCCAGTTTTAGAAGGCTGTCTGAAGAAGAGAAAGAAGCTTGAATGACAGTGACCTTGTAGCCCACTAGGGACTCCAAAAACCATTAATTGACCCTTTCCATGAGAAGGTTTGAAGACTCTTGATTTGCAGTGTAACTTCCTTTTTTGCAAAGTCAGTATTATATATTTTAAAGTCCATAAACTCAAGTAGAATTGACATAAAACAATGCCAGCTTGTTTGAAGAGACTCAAATATAAATTTCTGTAGATATAGTAAGATGGCTGCACATTGTGGTCTGCCTCTGTAGCACCCCCAAGGGGAGAAGAGGAAGACAAACAGGACATTGTTTTTTCCTGCTGTGATTGTTAGCAACTCTTTAAGATCTGCCTGCTTTTGTCAGCAAATCCGACTTGAAAACGGATAATTAGATGTTGGTAGGCTCACTTTATTGGAAGTGCATTTTCTTTTCTTTTTTCTTTGTCTCACCTCATATTTGAGGGCCAGATCTGTGCACACAGATGTGCAACTATGTGAATGGCAATACCCTGGAGTCTTTGCTGCTAACTATGGACTTTCCAGGAACTGTGGAAGTGACATGTCTCTAGGTTCCCAAAGTCCCGCTGTGTCCTTTGCCTCTTGGACAGAGGGAAGAGGCATGGGATGCTGGGGCTTTGAGGATAGTGAGGCTGCTTGTCTGAGTTATCCGCACTATGGTGTTTAGCTTCCCATGTAGTAAAAAACCAACCAACCAACCAAAACAAAACAAAACAAAAACCAAAAAACCACTTTCCCAAAATTTGTCTGGCTATTTTTTATTTGTTGAATAGGTAAAACCTGTAGTCAGTGGGTTAAGCAGGGTGTCATCATGTTCTCTCATGTGTTTACTCATTTCTCTTGAATAATAGAAAATACTTGAAGCAGCTAAAGTGTAGTCTGTTAACAAAAATGTCAGCTCATTTAGCTAGATTCACCGAGTTCTTCCTTCTTGTAGGAAATGCTCAGAGAATGCTACTGGGGAGTGCCATTCAGTAGTAGCACACATTTAATACTATATTTATTTGATTTGAAAAAGCCCTTCCTAAAATGAGTGCTTCATCTTATCCTCTTAATTACCAAGAAAGGGTGAAGAAGTGGTTTTATGACAGTATCACAAATGAGCAAACAGACACAGGTAAATTTCTCAGAAGGCATCTCTAAGTAGTTGAATAGTCCTGGGTTATCATCTTCTATCTGTGACTTCAGTAGCAGCCTTAATAGTATTGAGACGTTATCTCCAAGTTAATCACTGATAAGAGTCATAGGTAGGTCGCTTTATAGAAACTTGGATTTTGCACTAAGTGCAAATGAAAGAGTCATGATTTTAGCTTATGTGTTTTGTGTAAGATGAAGTTTACAGAGGTGAGAGGGAGGCAAGGGAGCCAGCGAGGAGACTACCATGGTGATCCAGACAGCAGTTAGATGGTGGGAGACACAGTATTTTTGAAGAGTTCGCTTTCCTACTTGTTAGTTCTGCTTGGCTTGAGCCGCTTAGCTTTACCGGAGCCTGGGATGGGCATAGATTTTATATGGGAGGTGGGTAAAGGATTCAGGGGCTCAGCTAAGATTGTTCAGGCATTCAGGTAGTGATTGATGCTGAAGGTGAGGATGGATCTGTGTGTTTAATACTCTGAGAGGCTTGGATGGGAGCTAAACTATTTGGAAGAACTCAGATAACCTTCCATGAGTGAGGAACATGGAATCGACAACACCACTTAGGGAGAGAAACCATTAGATTCAACATCTCTCTCTCATCATTGTGTTTTCTTCTCTACCCTTCCTTTTCTCCCCTCTCCCTTCCCTCTTTTCTCTCCTCCCTTCCCTCCATCACTTTCCCCTCCTTTCCTCTTCCCAACAAAACCTGAGGTTAAGAATCATAACTTTGGGGTTGGGGATATGGCTCAGTGGTAGAATGCTTGCCTGGTGTCGCAGTCAGCCACATGCCACTGGGATGAATCTCCAAACCAGGCGCAGTTTATGGGAGTAAATGATTTATTCAAGCTACAGATCCAGGGAAAGTCCCATAAAAGTGAAAGAGACTGGTCCTCTTTCACAGGTTCAAGCAGAGAGAAAATGCCATCACCAACACCAGACACAGAACAACAGCAAAAGGGCAGGAGGGCAAGGAGAGAATTCTTTCCCATTTATATAGCCCTAGGGTGGAGTCTTGAGATTCTATCCCAGACTTAATGGTTTCCTGAGCCTCTGGAATTTCCTTCCTGCACTGCCCACACAGGAAAGGATGTTTACTTCTAGCTCTTTTGAGCTTCCTTACCTCCTGCCCCCTACTGAGAGGCTGCCTTCCTGTGAACATCCTCAGAGACCCTAGATTACTTGAAAGGTCAAGTTGACATCAAAATTTAACCATCACACCTAGCATGTGCAAGGCCCTGGGTTCAATGTTGTCAGCACCTGAGGGTATGGTGTGGGGTGGGGGGCAGTCACATCTTTGCTTCTCACTAGTTTTGTGACCTTGAAAAGGTAACTGAAGAGCTCTAGCCTTTTCATAGCATTTTCTGTTGCCATGTCTATTTCATGTGTCTGATTTGAGTATCAGGATAGGGCAACTCTGTGTTTTTGAAAAATTTAAAATCTTTTGTCTTCACTTGACCACCCCCTCCTGCTTTGCTTAATAAACCTCAGGTCATGGTGGTTCTCACTGACCCATGGTGACAGCTGCATCTGTGTGTGTATGTGTATGTGTATGGCAGTTGGAAGAGAACTCCTCTGTATCCTTTCTCTGTCTTCCAAAGTTGTTTCGATTCAAGGGAATGAAATTTTCATAATGCTCCTGATTTTCAAAATCTTAGAATATTATAAAAAACTTAAATCACTTTCAGTATCATAGCTAATATTTAGAGTCCATCAAAATTAGCTCAAAAATGTTGATACCTTGCTTCAAGCAAAAACTAGAATGACTTTTGAGCGGAATATTGGGGACTCACTGAAAACACAGAGGTTCTCATGAATCTATCATTTCATTAGTGGGAGTTGCACTCAGAACAAGCTCTCTGCCATTATATTTTAGGGAATCTTGGTCAATGATGGCTTCATCTCTGATATACAGTAGTTTATTGATTGTTTGATTATTGTATTGCTTGATTATGGTTTGTATGATTGCTATTTTCATGAGATTTTTATACCCTGGTAAAACTTGCTCTTACTGAAAATACATCTTGACTTCTTTTGAATGAAGGCAGCATCTGCTGCTATTTTGGGGGCAAGAGAAACAAATGAATGAAGAGGGCCTCAGATATTCATTGATGATTTATGTCCAGCCAGGGGGCCCAGCATCCTGAACATATCAGAGAGACTAAAGATTCAGAAATTTTCTCCTCACTGCAATCCAGTGCAGTGCTCCATCACATACAGGCACCACATGGCAGAAAGCAGGTCCGCTTTTACTACTCCCTTAGATGTAAGCTTTGCCTTGTTGAATTTTCACAGAATCATGAAAAGTTGTCTTTTAGTTCTGGATGAAATAGTTAACATTTGATTAATTTGGGGAAAATAATGGAAATTAATATGATTATCTGATAGAATGTGATTGTTTTCTGATCTCTGGGTCATTCTGTGAAGAAACCAAGACCATAGTGCCCAAGGTCTCTTTCTTTTCCAATTCAGCCTCTCAAGTTTAGTGACAATGCACAGTGTTTCTGTTGCTTAGTAACTAAATTCCCATTGAAGTACTTTGAAGAATATTCTAAATCCAAATTACATGCCAGAAAAGACGAGCAATGGTGAGAGCCTTACTCACCTAAGCATCTGTTTTACTTCCCTTAGTATTTGAGGGGAAAGCATGCAAGTTTTCCTTACATTATGAAAAAGTTTCGTTGAGTTTAGAATTTTATTTTCATTTTTGGAAATGCTTTCTGGTACAGAAAAAGCCTAGGGGAGAAATATTCATCAATCCCAAATGCAGATGATGTAGGCTGGCTACAAATAGTTACAGGAGGAAAACTGTTTAAAAAAACTTTGAAAGTTTTGGATTTAATCTAAATTTCTCTCAGTTTGAGGAATTTACAAAGTCATTTGTTTTGAGAATTGGCTGTTTAGAATTCAAATTAGACCTTAGAACTAAAGGAAGCATTAAATAGCAACTTACAGGCAGTTTTGTGTCTCAGCCTTGACTCTAAAAAGAAGTATGTTAGCTGCTGTTGTAATTGTGTTATTTTCCACTTTCGTATTCTTCTCCTTACTAGCAGGGTCATAGAGCTTTGCCCAGTTGATTTTTTTTTTCAGTTAAAAAACATAAATGTAGCTTCATACAATGTTAATACTTCTTCATAAAGACAAAATTAAAAATCGTTCATGGGCTGGAGAGATGGCTAAGCATTTAAGGCACTTGCCTTCAAATCCTAGAGACCTGGGTTTGATTCCCTAGTTCCCACATAAAGCCAGATGCACAAAGTAGCTCATGCATCTGGAGTTTGTTTGCAGTGGCTATAGGTCCTGGTGTGCCCATTCTCTCTCTCTCTCTCTCTCTCTCTCTCTCTCTCTCTCTCTCTCTCTCTCTTTTTCTCTCTATGTCTCTTCTCTGTCTCTCTCTGCTTGCAAATAAGTAAATAAAATATTTTTAAAAATCATTCAGTAATATTAACCTTTTAGAACACTTAAAATAGTTAATCTAAAAGCTATGAGAGCCTTCATGCCTGGGAATCTAGAATAATAATAATATAGTAATAATAATAACTATTAATACTATTATTTTTACTCCCAGTAGAATGAGGTTGGGAGCATTCAAACAATAGTTTGAATCCAGGATAGAGTTTTTATGACTATACAATAGCTACTAATAATGATTATTGCTTTAAAAACAGGCACTTCTAATTTATGGTCCAACATGCCACACAGTGACCATTCTCATCCCCACACAAGGAAAATCAACTCATCTCAGATCCTTCAGAGAAGTGAACTCACAGGGCCAACCACTGAGCCTTAACCTAGGGAGCCAGGCTAATTCACAGTGTCAGCAGAAGGCTGGCAGAATCTCGTGGGAACCAGCGCTGGGCTGGGAGAAGCTGGGCTGCAGTAGGTGGACTGTGGGAGGCTCTTGGGAGCAAGCTTTAGAAATAAACCCCTTGTGGCCCTGTCTTTGGGGCCGCATACCTTGTGCTTCTCTGAAAGAAGGGGAAAAGTCATCATTTAAATATTCCCAGAGCATTGTTTGTAACAAGGCCTGCCCAAGATGACACCAATGATGGCACTATACGGGATAGGCAGCAGGGATATTATATTTTAACGTGTTTGTGTCCTCATATGTAAGGATTTACCATGAGAGCCAAAGTTACTGTCTTAGATCAGCTCACAGTGTCATCGATGATAAGACCAACTTGAGAACTGAAGTTCTGGTAGAGAAGTGAGCTCTCAGGTGGGCGATAAAGGTAGTGATTCCTATAGGTTCCTGATGGCGGTTCCAGGCTCTAAGTTTGTAACCCTAAGTTGATAGCCAAAACCACTGGGTTATAGCATTAATTTTAGCATCAGAGAGTGAGATCAGTGTAGGTTAAATGAGACAAACATTGCTAATTTGGCAAGATTCTAATGGGTGTAGCCTCTATGTAGTTCTCTGGTAGTGGGAATTTTCTCTTAGAAGCCAAGATTTTGGTTCCCATATGATTTTTTGCCCTGGATCCCAATTGCAGTTAAATGCTCTTTTGACTTCCTGCTTTGTGATAGCTCTTGTAAACACCTGGTCAGGATTCCCCCTCACAGCCATCCTGTTGCAAATGTGGACTTAGGTTCTGTTCACACAGAGGAAAGGCTAAAGAGGCAGTGGGCATTTTTAACATGATATAATGTTTTGGTATCTTTTCTGGGAAGACTGTTAAATAGTACCAGTACAGTGTGACTGACCTGAGCAGAGAATACTCTCTTACCAAATCATCATGCTGCAAAAAAGTTTCAAGATTGTGTGTCCTGATTGGGTTTTCTCATTTTGTTTAACTGACACCTTTTGACCGACCTACTTAGTAATGCAGCCCATGTTTGTGTTGAGAATTCACCTTGTGATTTTAATGTAACTCTGAGTAAAAATAATAGTGGCTTTCTACACTCTTTCTGCAGACTTTGTCAAAAAATGTTAGACTTTTCCACTTCAAATATAGATCTAGTCTTATAAATACTGAGGTGATAATTAGGGCTTATGTAAGACTGTTTCATTATAAAAAATTAGCTGATTTGTTTTAAAGGAGTTACTGTCCAATTTATTTTTCTGGTTAAGAATATCACTAACAGAAGAAAACGTTTTATAGCCAAGTCTTCAATAAATGATTTGAACAGCAAAAATATGTGAGAGGAAAAATGTTAAACATGACTGATTCATCTCTTTGGTTGTATTGTTTATCAGCCCACTTGCACTGTATCATTATTATAGTTTGAGCATGTTGCATATGCAAATCTCCTCCAAATGGCTTGTTACTAGACCATTAGAAAAATCCAGTTGCATAGTGATAAATTAATATAAGTGAGGGAAGGTAATTGCCATGGTGTTAAAAATTCCTTCCCGAGAGAAGCTGCAGTCAGTAATCTAAAGAATGTACCCTGGTAGCACTAGCTAAGGTGAACTGTCTTGTGAGTTTTGAAGTGAAAGAAAAAGAAAAAAGAAAATCACATTTCTGTTTTGTTTAATCGAGGTGCTACTATTTCTGGTAGTTTTTCCAAAATTAGGCTCCTCATTCCATATAAGTTTAAAAAACTGAACTTTTTAAAAGATGGCCTTCCCATTTCCGTGCACCCTGAAACGTTTCCTAAGTAACGCTATCCCCTGTGTCCCATGTTTGGGGTCCATGCCAGCCCTGTTCCCTGGAATGGTTTCCTTCTCTCTCTCTCTCTCTCTCTCTCTCTCTCTCTCTCTCTCTCTCTCTCTCTCTCTCTCTTTCTCTCTCTCTCTTTTATGTTTATGGCTCAGTTCCTCCCTTCTTAGTGCTTTTCCTCCATTATAGCATTTATCACCATGGCAGGTTATGACCAGTTGTTTTTCCCATGACATCGTGAACACCTGTCTTATCTCCGTCTTTCCAGCACAAGGCGTGTGTCTGGTGCATAATAGGTGCTCATTCAGTGACGTCTGAGTACTGAGCCAGCCATGTACAATAGGAGCACTGCTTCACTGGCCCAGGAATATTCTGCCGATTTCATTTGATTGGCATTATCTTGCCTTAGTCTAAGAAAGAAAAAGTGCATTTTGCTCAGTGGTTCTTTCTGACAGCTTTGTATTTTAGGATTTAAGACCATTGTTAGGTGCCGCATTGAGAGGCACGATAATATGTTAGCAGCTGTTCTGTAATTCTCTCCCTTCTTACTGTGACTCGCTTCCTCTGACTTCTCTGGGATCATTTTATCTCAAGGTGTTCTTTTTAATGCTGGCTGGAAGAGATAGTGTGTCTCATTCAGTACTTTTATTACTTAGCTGAAACCGAACAAGCCATATGGTAGTTAACTAAGTACACAAAGAGCTATAAACTGGTGGCAAATCAAATGACCTTGTTTGTGTAATAGCCTGGTTAGTCACATGTACACAAGGACAGAGGGGATGGTAGGTGTTGTAGTCAACTTCACAGTGCTGGGACAAACATCCAAACCAGGCACAGTTTAGAGGAGGAAGGGATTTATTTCAGGCTTACAGATAAGAGGGGATGTTCCATAGATGACAGAAGCAGCCGTTTCTATACATCTAGAGAGAAAAGACTACCATCAGCCAGCAAACACTGGAAGCAGCAAGCAGCAGGGACCGAGGCAGAGCACAAACCTCTCTGCACACCTCAGGGCTGGACTCCAGGATCTGCCCCCTTGTGACACCTCATCCAGCCAGGAGATCCAGGTTACAAATTTAATGAAACACCCGAGTCTATGGGGGACATACATTCAAACTACCACAGTAGGCAAGTTGAATGGTAGGGAATTAAAGTCACATGTTGCATGAGTGTGCCCAGTGACAGGTGACTGATTGATACAGAGTGGTCAACAATGCAGAATAATTAGAAAGACACTGTCTAAGATGTGTGCCCTTTAAGACCTTTATGGACTTGTTATATAGAATATTGAGGAACTAATGTAGACTCATAACATGAAAGGCCTAGGAAAAGACTATTTTGCATCATTCAAAGTTTAGCTTTCACATTTTAGAGATGAAATGACCTTAATCACATTAAAACACAGTCTGAAGTGATTTTAGGGCAGAATCTACATCTTTGACTCCAAATCTAGTATTTTATTCCTTTTATTACCATTTCTATTCTTATCTTTTAATCATAGAAGCCAATGAAATATATAACATTAGGGTCATGTGGACAAAAATTATTTTCTTTCATGAAGTATGGACATGGTTTTACCCTGTTCTCCAGGCTGACTTGGAATGCAGTATGTAGCTCCGACTGCCCAGGAAACTCACCACAACCAGTACACTTACTGTTCTCTGTCAGCCAACCATACCTACTTTTCTTCAGTGGAGAACGTTCTGTCTTTACCACCAGGGTTGTATCTTTATCTTTTAATTATCATTCTCAGCTTTTTAAGTAGTGTTGGTTCTCAGGGAGGAGCCGTATAAGCCAAGGAGACGTTTAGTGGAGACTGGCGCTGCTTTCCCAGTTATGTCTGCATGTTGCATTTGTTTGTTGGGAAGAAAACATCGGAACAAAGTCACACTAGTTTTACAACCGGCTCTACTGTTTATACTAAGCAAAGGGCAATTTGTTTTTCATGGAAAAGTCACAGGAGAATGTGATTTGTGTGTGTTTGACCTTCTCTAGGATTTAGAAAGTGACAGGTAGGGAGAGGAAAGGGATTATTTCCTTTTGAAGTTTGTTTACTTTTGCATCTTCTGTTGACCTCACACTAAATCGAGAAAAAATCAAGTATAGCTTTTAATGTCCTCATGAATCAGACAGGACTGTCCTTTGCTTGCTGCTCCTTAGAAATGAAGACATGGAGAATTTAAAAGATGAGGTGAATGATGACAACTCCTCTTTTACAGCGTGTGCTAAATGATTTTAAATTTAAGTACTACTGGGTCATTCACACACTGAATTCAAGTCACATTCTCTGTTACATTTAGCAACATTAGCTGTGTTCTGGAAATATTAGCATTTATCCCAATTGCGCTGATTACTTTATGTGTTAAATACTGTGTTCTTGCATTATGAAAAGCTCCGAGGATGGCTAACAGTCCAGAGATTAACCTTTTGAAGTTTTGTTTGGCACCACTGAGAGTTCTTTGGCTGGAATACTCAAAATAGCTTTTTTTCTCTTTCTGTTCCTGTGTAACTCTCTTTATTGAAATAGATTCCTAGTTCTATTAATTATGTTTTCCTATTTTTTATGGGGTATATGATAATGGTATATTTTTTCTTAGCATTATAGATAAAACTGGTACTTTGAATGAACATGTAAGAAAGATACTTTGGCAGTCCATTTAATTACTTCTTTGTATTTACTGCAATTCTAATGAAGTTTCTGTTAAAAAAAAAAAGTAAGACCAAACTCAGGGAAACCTCAGATGTATAAATTCAACTGCTGCATTTTTTATGAATGCATGTAAGTGTCCTGTTGTAATATTTGATCTTGAAAAATTAAAACTTTTCAGTATTAAAACAAAAGATTTGACAAGCAAAATATGGCTACTTTGAATATTGTCTGAATGGCACTAAATTACATAAATTTGGTCAATATTGGCAGGTTTGGTCAAACAAACTGTAAACAGAACACCAGTATGGACCAGTTTAGGCTGTGTGGATTTGTTATTAGAGGTTGAAATGAAAATAATATTATAAAATATGTTTGTATTAACCAACCAACCAACAACAACAACAACAACAGAAAAACAATGGTTCTACATTACAGAAACCGTTTGGATCACCCTCGTTAGTACTACTACTGGCATGGGGTGGGGACGTGGGCACCAAGCGGGCCTAGAGTGCTTGGCCCTTCAAACATGGTGGTGTTGCAAACACACAGCCTGCCCTGTTAATTTTGCTGCAATCCATATTTTAACATGTTACTTTTGGCAAAGCTTTTTTTTCTTTCTCCTAAAAAGTGTTCCTATGTTCTTAAATGATTCAAAAAAAGAAATTTCTTTGCTCTGTAATGAGAAACATTAGGTTAAAGGTGATTATCATCTATTACTCTAAGATTGGGCAGCAAGTAGAGAAAGGAAGACAATTTCTCAACTCTTTTTGGGGGGGATTTCTATACATTATGATATTTGTGCTAATGGGTCACTAAGATATTTTGTTGTGTTTTTACTAACCCTCATTATTTTAATTATAAGAAACTCAGGTATGACTGTATACTTTCAATTTTGGTCCCTGCTGAATTTCATCCAGTTAGTATTGGCCAATTCTATTTTCCAAGCCAGTAGACATAATTTTTGTCATCATTGTATTAGGTATTATTTCTGGCTTTGTATCTTCCTCCAGTCTGATAAACATACTGTGTGCTTTTACTCATTTTGTCCCAGAAGTGTGATGAAGTAGCTGACAGTATACAGAAATGTGCAAAGTAGCCCCAGCTCCTAGTAGGGCTACAGGAGAAGGAAGAGTGGTCCATCAGATCTAGGAAGCAAATAGAACTGATGCTAGACTGAAAAATATGACAAATTCATATTCACATACTTCTTTTATAGTAATATTTTAAAGGAAAATGTAATTATATGGGAAGTACAACAATTCCTATTACTAAAACCAGGCAGAATTATTGGGGGGGGGCACTCTATTATAATTGAATGAAAAAAAAACTTGGTTGGAAGACAGAAAAACTGACCCTTCACCACTGTGGTATAAAGACCATGGGTTTGTTTCAGTGGCATATTATTCTTGGAATGTTTAAAAGAGACTCCATAAATATGGGTTTTCTTAGACAACTCTTTGTAAATGTTTAGAGACATGAGCCTAAGATTATTTGCTCCAGTAGAGGCAGGAATCTGCATGCTTAGAATTTTTTGCTGTATCCAGATCCTTGACCTTTAACCATAATTTGACCTCTCTATTTTTATTTAAGATCATAATAAAAATATCATGGAGAATAGAAGCAGACTTGAAGCCCTTAGAGAGTGGGTTTCTCTTTTTTTAAAAAACAAATATTTATTTGCTAGCAGAGAGAGAGAAAGGGAGAGAGAGAGGGAGAGGGAGAGGGAGAGGGAGGGAGGGAGAGGGAAAGTGAGAGAGAGAGAGGACGAATGTGAACATGAATATGAGTGCTCCGGAGCCTCCACCACTAGAGCATCCAGCCAGTTTGTGCATCTGGCTTCACGTGGGTACTAGGGAAAAGAACTGGACCAGGTTTTGCAGTCACGTGCCTTAATGGCTGAGTTTAAGGCCCTGGGTTTCTCTTAATTTAAGTTCTAGCCTGAGGCTAGAGGAAGAGACCTAAGGACTAGAAACTCTGTGTGTGTGTGTGTGTGTGTGTGTGTGTGTGTGTGTGTGTGTGTGTGTGTGTGTGTGAATTGACTAGAGCTTTCATCAGATTCTTTTTAAAAATATTTTTATTTATTAATTTTCAAGCAGGGGGTGGAAAGAAGAGAAAGGAGTGTATGGATGTGCCAGGGCCCATTGTCTGTTTGATTAAATGAACTCCAGATGCATGTACCACTTTTTGCATCTGGATTTTACATGGGTACTGGGGTGTTGAACCCATCTTCCCGGCCTCAACATCAGATTCTTAAAGCAGTACATGTATCCCCAAAAGTTCATAAAGACGGCTCTTAGACTGCCTCCTAAGCTTCCTCATGCTCTTCCACACTTCTGTTCTTTGTTTGTCCACTTCACTTGCCATCATCCAAGTATCCTCACTGTGTTCTTCCTTGCTGTGCTTAAAGAGAATGAACCACATCCCATTTTTCCCGTGGCATCTATGAAACTCTTTTATGGGGAACTTGGTCAAATGTTTTGTGAAACCACATGTTGTATTTTCACCTGATTTACCTGTATACTAGCTGACATTATACTTTCTGGCATGTGGTCACGGATGAACCATCATTCTCTGAAGCAGATTTGCCTTCTCCATCTGCTAATATTTCCATCACTTATTTACTTGACGGTAAATCTGTGACCAGAAAGTCAGGCTTTTAAAGAACAGTAGGAGATTAAAGCCTGGCATGGTTGTGCGTGCCTTTAATCCCAGCACTCGGGGAGGCTGAGGTAGGAGGATCCTGTGAATTTGAGGCCAGCCTGCACTACAAAAAAAGAATTACAGGCTAGCCTGAGCTAGAGTGAGACCCAACCTCAAAACAAACAAACAAACAAACAAACACACACCACCTAGGAGATAATGAATGTGCTCACTAAATCTGTGTGTTTCTTTTGGACATCATCTCTTCCTTGACCCTGCTCTTCCTGCCTGTGCTTCCTGAGAAGCTCTGCCTTTTCCTGTCATCGGCCAGGCAGTGATTGTGTCGTTTCTGAATTCTCCAGCAGTGACAGCACACCGTTCCATCATAACATTTTGGACCAACCTTGTCTCATTCCAGTTTTACCTTAGACATTCCTCTCAAAGTTTCAGGTGTCCCCCAATTGTCCCAGGTCACACATGCCTGTGTTTTGCACGACGGAGGAGACATAGCTGTCTTTGTTTTATTTACTAAATTAATCTCTTCATGGACAATTCTCTACATTATCAAGGTGAATGTCAGTATGCTAATTTTATGATCCTTATGTCCTTCATAAGCCCGTTTGTCAGTTTCAGTTTCTGACTACTCCATCCTGTTTCTTTTTTTTTTTTCTCCAAACTCCATGAAGTCTGGAGATAGACTTCTCTAAAGAACAGGGATATTTTTGTGTTTGACAAGGACTCACTTTGTGGTCTCTTACAAATCTAACTTTATATCGCCACTTTCAGTCAAGATTTCCATCCTTCTTAATAAAGCAGCTTATCCTTATTGGTTAAGACATACAGAATCATGGGTTCTGCCATTGTTTCATTCTGAAAATGAGAACTTGTCAGAAGGCCATGGAGAATTCACCAGCAGAATATCATGTACAAGATCTTGCAAGAACTTGAGTCTCTCATGATGTCACTGTCGTGTATCTGAGACAGTTTTGTCACTTCCGTTGAAAGCATCTCTGTTTGGGAGAATTGTCTGAAAAATGGCCATTACTGTGATATTTGCCTTTCTTTTAAACCTCATTTTAAATATGCTTTGCCATATTTCATCCCCAGATCTGGCTTTCTTGGCATGCATTCCTTTTCTTGACCCAGGGTTTTTGGTGGTTTTGGTCATCTTGTTTTCACTGGACACTAGAATGCATGAGATCAGTCCACCCCCTGCTTGAAAATCCCCAGTCCTCCAGGAGATAATCCCAGGCAGGGCGTGGCAAGGTTTGGGGTTAAAGACAGGGTACAGGACAAGGAGTCCTTTTGTCTTCCCCTAATTCTTCCTCAGGTTCCATCCCTTTCCACTGGCTCAACTGAGATGCCCATGTGGGTCCCAGCTCTTCCTTGCAGTTTCTGTATTTTTCCAGATTGTTCTTCGCAGCTTTCATCCACCATGTTTACATCTTCTTCAGATACTTAGGAGTGTTGCACAATAACTGAAGTTCCTCCTGTGACCTGTGGCATTCCTTCTCTATTGGAGGATCCTGGAGCAGAACAGCAGCAAGAGGGCTGTTAACCTCACAGACAGACAGACAGACTGACTTCTGGGTTGTTTGTTAATACTCTAGAAGATAAATTCAAAACAACTCTCATCGTATAAATAAATCAGCTGATTTAAACAAGTAATTACTTGTTTTGGGTATTGTATTAGCTTTCTGTCACTATAATAAGATATTTGAGATAGTTGCCCCATAAAGAGAAAAAGGTTTATTTTTGGCTTATGTCATTTGAAATTCCCTTCATGATCAGGCAAGTGCAGTACTTGAAGGCTGCTTGTCGGATCCTCGATAGCAGTAATAGAGAGTGTGTAATACAGAGAGCTGCTTGTCACCAGGGCTGGCAAGCACAGAGGACCGTAAACCTGTTTGTCCCCCTCCCCAATGACATAGGACCTCCCATGGGGTCCCACCTCTCAGCTGTTCCACCACCTCAAGACCAAGTCCAGATCCAAAGATCCTATAGCAGATATGGTATCTATTAAGCTGAGGACTCACAATTTTGATTATACATATGCCATCAAAAAACTAATTCTTTTACCACAGTAATGTTGAGGCAAGTTTTTCTTCTCAATCCTTGTCATTCCAATTCTTTATGTTGCTATAAAAAAAACCCAGCACTTTATTTTTTGCTCATTTTATTAGCATGTGCTAATTATATATAATAATGGGTTTCATTTTATGCATATATTTTCATCACAGTCTCCATTCAGCCCCTATCATCTTCTCTTCTTCCTTTCCTCTCTCCACCAGCCCCCTTCTGCTTTCACTTCTTCTCTCCTCTTTCCTCCTCTCCCTTTTTTTTCTCCCCTTTTCTCTCCTCCCCACCTTCCCCTCCCCAGACTTTTGGCTGGTTTACAGTGCCAGACACGGGTTGCTTCTTGTGGAGTGGGTCTGAGTTCCAGTCACAGAGTAATTAGTCACCCCATTACTGACTTGCCACTGTTGTGCCTGGTCAGTTGGTACTGTACCATTCAAGAACCATAGCTGAGTCAATCCTCTCAGCAGCTGGCATAACACCTTCCAGTTCTCTGAGAACTGGCGAGCAGGGAGGAAGCTTAGATCTTCGTACCACTTTGATTTGCCAGTCTTGTGACCAAAGTGTGTGGTATCTTCAGCAATAGGGTTTTACCATCTCGTTCTGTTGGGCAGCCAACAAATGTGGCAAGTGCCTACGTTGTTTTGGGGCCTTGGAGTCCAATCATTCACAGGGAAGTTGAGTACCCTTGGCACTGGGATTTTCATGTAATTACCTATGTCTTCTGGAAGCACTTTTATCCTTTTACCTAATCCATGTAGGGTACTTCCATTTAAACTCCATTTCTTTAATTTTCAAATAGTTTATTCATTATCAAGTTTTCTTATGGCTTTTTTTCACATACCCTTAGTTTGGCTTGATCCTCTACTCTCCCCCCCCCCGTTTCTTTTTTTAAAAATGAATTTTAAAATAGGTTAATTTGGAGGCATTTTTTCTTTTTATAAAATGCCCCACAAATGACTCTAATTCTAATTGAACTGTTTCTAGTTATTAGTTAATATTTCCTTCTTGAAATTCTCATATTAGAATTAGTTATCCATCTTCAAGTAAAATTATTTTAATTATTATAGTTCTGTCATGATCCTAGAAACATCAGGAATAATTAAAATCTGTTACGAACAGCATTTGCATCTATATTTAAAAATCTTTTCAATTGGCCAAGCAGATGTTAGAGATTTTTGTCTTTGATATGATAAATTTCCCATTAATTTTGAAAATCTGTGTTAAGGAACTTGCTTTCAAGTTTTGCGTAGTTGAGCTGCAGTTTGTGAAAGTTCAAGCTGCTGTACTGACAACTGATGACTTTGTACCGAAGCTCTTAGGAAAAGACCGAGTTCTGGAGCTTTCTATATTTTACGTTCAGACGCATATATTTGAATTTCTTCTTTGTTGTGCATCTGGAAAGTAGGAAATACATTGCATACACGCACAAATGTAGCTACATATACAAATCTGTCATGTATATTTAACATTGTATATCCAACTTAATTTGGATATGAATATGTATTTAATTTTAAGAAACATAAAATAATGCTCATTTTAAGCTTTCACTATCTCATCTGAAATTTTTAATCTTTGTCTAGGTTGAAGAAATTGTGGACATTGGATCATTTGCTCCAGAGGATATCCACATTCCTAAGATTTATGTACATCGTCTTATAAAGGGAGAAAAATATGAGAAAAGAATTGAGGTAATCTACTTGGCTTTATTGTCAGTACTATGGATCTGATTGGCAAAGATATGTATCCCTAAGGCTGTTCCAGAGATGGGAGACTGGAGCAACAGATTTTCCTTTGGGTCATGAGTAGGTCTCTCATGGGTTCATAGGAAGGGAGCACAATTGTCCTCCTGTCCAGCCTAACAGTAACTCATGTTGACCAGAGTCACAGCGCTATGTCCTGGGATTCTGCATGCTGCATATCCCAGACTTCTGTAATGGTTCTAATTTATGTTACATGGTTTTTGTTGGCTATTGTAGAGTGTAGAAATGAATAATCAGGTTTGTGTTTATCCTTGCTGGACTCTTATTAATGTTTGCTCAGAAATATCTGTCTAACCTGAAATTGTTTTGCTCTTTTTGGGAGTACAGATAGAAAATCATTTTAACTAGCTCTAGGCAGATGGTGGATATAAGATTGCCCAAAAATTATGTACTAGGAAGATTGGAAGTGTTCCATAAGGGGTGACCTGCTGGGTCTGAGTTGATGTCAATATTCAAAAGTTTCTAAGATGCCACGCACAGTGGTGCGTGCTTTTAATCCAGGACTCAGGAGGCTGAGGTAGGAAGATTGCTGTGAGTTTCAGGCCACCCTGAGCTACAGAGTGAGTTAGAGGTCAGCCTGGACTAGATTGAGGCCTTGCCTTAATCCCCCTACCATTTTTTTTCTAGGAATTAGCAACAGAATAGACATGTAGTGGATATTAGAAGTCCCAATTGCTCTGTGGATATCAAACAAAAAGACACTCTACTATCCAAGACTGTTATCAGTTCTTGGGATGTGGGATGGGGTATTTGCAAACAAAACCAGCCCGTTTCCAGAAGATTTAGTAATGGAAGTAGTTTTCGGGTTGATTTCTGGGTATTCCCATGGTTTCTGTGACACACAGTGGAGAGAAGCTGTGGGCAGCTTTTGCACCTGGCAAACATCTCCCTGAGGAGAGCTCCGTTGTTGCTGTCCGTTACGTGACAGGCAGAGCCTCCTCTCCAAGCACATCTGACCGTTTATTCCCAGAGTGATTTATGCTATTCAGTGTCACCTGCGGTCATCTTTAGTCAAAGCTCACCATCGTATTGCAGCTTTCCTTCCTAGTGATAACAAGAGCTATTTTTTTCCCAGCATAATTTTATATTGCAACTGTGATAAAATAGAAAACATATCTTAAACCTGAATAATTTGCTTCTGTTTATTTTTAAGCGTTTATCACTCCGGAAGGAGGGAGATGGAAAAGCCAAACCTGGTAAGGCTGGTGATGACGTTAGGGAGCGGATCATCAGGCGGGCTGCTCTTGAGTTTGAGGACGGCATGTACGGTATCCTTCACCCTTCTGAGACTCGACAAAGACAAAACCCCTGTCTACCTTATTGATCAGGCTACTAGGCCTGCTGAATGGTGATTCTTCTTTAGTTCACAGTAACCCGTCTTTACAAAATTTATCCCACACATAGCAAGATACACACAATTGCTTTCTTGAAACAAAATGGCAACCAAAAATTTACCTAGTAATTTTCAAGTATACTATGGATTACCATATGGGTTGGCATTTATCTAGGTTTGTGAGAAATGAGGTTACTCAGGATGGGGCGCACTGGTGTGACCAGTGTGGTTATGTTGGAGCCTTTCTTGATACTCTGACATTTGAGTCCTCAGTGAAACATAAAATCCAACTTCCTAACATCTGTTTCCTTTGGTAAAATTGTTATGAATGACCTAATTTTTTTACATAATGTTTTTAAGGATATATAGTGATTGATTTAAATTCTTTTATGTATATATTTGCCAAAAAATAGAGTACATGTGATTTCGTAAAATTAATTCTTGCATTTTTGAATAAATTTGACTGTTAGTGAGATTGTTCACCATTTTGCTAATTTTCATTATACTAAAGACATTGAACTATATACAAACACTAAAAACAGTAAATAATAAAATAAATACTTGCTGAACTGTAGACAGAAAGAACTAGAAAGATTTTATCCATTCTGTAAGCTCTAGGAGTAGCTCTCATTTAGATTCTCATCTTGATGAAGGTAATTTTCTTTTTCTCTTTCCTTTTTCACTTCTACCTCTTCAAATTATTGGCCTTTTCCTCTTTTGTTTTAACAAGAAGATGGACCTGGAACTCACTCTGTAGCCCAGGTTGGACTTAAACTCACAGCGATGCTCTTACCTCAGCCTCCTAGTTGAGGTGTGTGCCAGCACACCTGGTTTTCGAATTCTTCATTTTGCAGTTTGTACCTTGTGCTGTGGTGAGAATTTGCATATGTCAGGAGAGTATCATGATGCCTCTTATCCAGTGTCTTCATAGGCAGGATGGGGAGTCAGTCTGATGGAGCATAGCAATGCCACTGGGCTTCAGAGGATGATGAAGTTTTAGAATTTAGACAGGGATGACTCCTAGGTGCTCTGCAGTCGCTGCTTGCTGTATTGCCCATGACCTTTAAAAATATTTTTATTTACTTATTTGGAGAGAGAGAGAGAGAGAGAGAGAGAGAGAGAGAGAAAGAAAGAGAGAGAAAGAATTAGTATGCCAGGGCCTCTTGTAAACAAACTCCAGGTGCATGAACCACGTCATGCATCTGGCAACACTAATCTTTTTTAGTGTTGTTGTTTTCGAGGTAGGGTCTCATTCCAGGCCTGTGTAGTCTCAGGCTGGCCACAAGCTCACAGCAATCCTCCTACCTCTGCTTCCCAAGCGTTGGGATTAAAAGCATCCACCAGCATGCCTGGCTAGCACTGGTCTTTTAAGGTCATGTAAGATACAGATTAGATAGATACAGATCCCAGTGAGTGTTACTACAGTGAGGCAGAAGAATTGACAGACTTTAGTCAGAAAACTTTTTTTTTGAGACTTCAAAGTGATGAGAATCCTCCTTCTCAGTCCACAAATGCTGAGATTAAATATGCTATAAATACATCAATTCAAACTTGCTGAACACATTCATAAAAACATAGTATGTCTGACTTGATTGTTCCAAACAACCTCCTGGCGAGCTTCTGAACTGACTGATGCTTTTTGAGAAAGCACATAATATTTGTATTAGTCAGAGTTCTCTAGAGGAACAGAACTAACAGAGCAAGGAAATATTAGAAGGAGAATTAACTTATAGGAAGTGGGCCGGGCCGTCCCACCATAACTGTCTTCAGGCTGGAGAATGTGAGGGCCCATAGCTGCTCGGTGTACAAGACTGGATGCCTCAGCAGTCCTCATCCAGCACTGCAGGCCTGCACTACTGTCCAGTCCACATTGGAAGGCTGGGTTTCGAGGTTTATATGAAGGATAGCTGAGACAGGGTATACACATGAGTGAGTAGCAAGGGTAGCCAGCAAAACAAAAACAAAAACAAGAAACAAAAAACATGTACCAGTGAGTAGCATTGGGGGGAGCAGGCAAAAGGTTCTGACCTCTTAGAGTTTTTGTATTTTCCACACTGGAAGGCCCCCACCCCTCTGGAGGAAGGACTTCTTTCCTTAGCTAATCCTTTCTGGGAAAACCTCACAGACCCACTTAGGAAATGTGTCCCTTACTTGATTTCTAATAGGATAAAGCTGACAAAAGAATATAACCATCACAATATTATTTAGAAAGTTGGGATTAATTAGAGACTTCCTCTATGGAAAATTAGAAACTAATGTCCATATGGTGATTAGAGAATATATTTAGTTATTATATACATAGTGTAATGGGCCCTCTAAACACATTTTATTGACAACCTCCATACATACAGATAATAAATCAGGATCATAATCACCTCCCACCACCCTTTTCCTCCTCCCCTAATTGACCCTTTTGAGGGTGATGGAACTCTATCTCAGCTCTTAGGTGGCCTTTCCTTGGCAGTCAGGGTGCCAGACTCTGAAGGGTCACAAAAGCTCTGCTGAGTCAGTGGCTTTGCATTCTTTGTTTTGTAGGATTTGAAGAATGAGTTTTAAAGAAATTTTATTACATAGCCAAAACTAGTGTAAGAAAAAGCTCATATTAGGTTTATTAAGAAAAAGAGAGAAGAAAGAAAGAAAGAAAGAAAGAAAGAAAGAAAGAAAGAAAGAAAGAAAGAAAGAAAGAAAGAAGAAAGCTCTTTGCATCATCAGAGAGGGGTCCTGAACATTGAAGGACATTTGTACTGAGAACAAGCCTGTCTTTGGCCCGGATGAAAATTAGGCATTAAGTGGGGATGAACTTTACTGGTTAAGCTTAAATTTATATTGAGGACTTTGGTTGGTGGGTTAGTGAAAAGAGCACAGATTTCAGAGTCATCCATCCAAAAGTCCCAAGGGGGTATGGCTTCTTTGGAGGCAGCCAGAACCTGCCGGGATCAGCTGTTCTTTTTATCTGGTCAGTGGGACTGTCTCATACCTAGCTGACATTCTTATTCTCTCTAACGTTCCTGACTTTTCTGTTTAACCTCTGCATTCACTTTAACTGTTACATTCCCAAGGCAAAGACATAAGACGCAACTGCTGAGGAGCAGCTGAGCTGTAAGCCAAGGGCACAGAGCTAGAGGCTGACCCTCAGGGGCCTCTCCTACCTAGCACATTTCTTCCTACTCCCCATCAATAGCAAGTTCCTTTTAAAGAAGGTTCCACTCTAACTTATCTGTGCAGAAGGTTGATGGCACACACTCTCTCTGCCTTTGGTATACTGGGCCTTAACACCATTTTTTCAGCTAATCTGGGCATTGGAATACCTCTTCTGGCCAGCAACTTCATCAGCCCAAATATGACTGTGCACCTTCAAAGTGAAAATGGAGTCTTGGGTTTGGTAAGATGGAAATTCAAGCTTTTTAGTTATGAACCATGATAGGGACTATTTATTTGCTCATTTATGAATTTTACAATGTATTTCTCATTGTCCTTCACTTTTTACTGTAGTAAAATATGAAAAATATGCATCCTCCGTGGAAAATAAGTGATGATAGTGGGCATATAGTATGTACTGATTGTGATAATAATCTGTGGCCTTTTTCAAAGACACAAAAATACTATGTATATGGATAAAACTATATTGCCAAAGACTCACTTTTAAGGTCCTTAGAGCTTGTCTAGACTATCATTTTGAAGACGGGAAATAAGTATCCACGGTGAACATATAGATAGAAATTCACAGTGGGCTAAAACATTCAGTGTCACTTCGATTTATTTATAGGATAGTTCTTTGTTTTGTCTTTTGAAAGTATATTAAAAATTCACTGCCAGTATTTACTCACTATGGACTCTTACCTTTCCCTTCACCATTTTCCGTTTCCTCTCTTTTGGTTAATGTGTCATGTGCGAATCTCTTTGTTCCACTCCTTATTAGAGTTACCATGTAACAAGGTAAGCGAAGTTGGCTGAGGGTGTGCTGAAGTGGTAGAATATTTGCTTAGCAGCCCTGGTTTTGATCCCAGCACCGTACCTGTATGCATATACATATGCGCATGCATGCATACATGAAAAATTATATTTTTAAGAACCTTACTGGAAGGAACTGAACAAAGAGAATGTAAGGACGCCCAAGCTCAGATACATAGAGATGTAAGGTTAGAAGCTCAAATTCAGACCTTTAAGGTGCTGTGTGTTGTATAGAACGCTGAAGCCACCTTCTCAGTTCCTCATAGCCAAAAACATACCTGTGTAGTTGAGATTTCCTGGTCCTGCCAGGAAGGCTTCATGAATAATTTTGGCTATATACTTACTGAATAATTGTTTTATTATTGACATGTTTTTCTTAAAGTATAACATTTCTTTTAAGCTGATAATTTTTAGAAAATATTTCTCACTTGCTCAGCCACAACTAGTACAGAAAAGAGGGATCAGTATGAGAAAGAGCTACGAGAACATGGGAATTATTTTTAAAAGGTTCACCTCAAGTCTTTGGATGATAACTTTTTGTGTGAGTTTTTTTAAATTTAACTTTTAGCATACAGACAAATAATTAGGTTTCGTTATTGTAATTTTCATGCATTTTTAAAATTTTCCTTCCCTTTCTTCTTTTCCTCTCTCCTCTGGAGTCCTCCTTTCCCCTAACCTTTCTTCCCATTTCATGTCACATGTGACCTTTTGTGCTTCACTCTTTCTCCACATGTCTTCCCCTGTTGTGGTCTCCTGTCTAGCTTCATAGCCTGAATCCTTTCTCCCATCCCCTTATTTGCATGCTCACAAACATTCAAAATCAGGATCAAGTTAATAGAGCGAACATGGGATTTTTGTCTTTATGGACCTGATCGTTTCCAATTCGATCCATTTTCCTGCAAGATTCATAATTTCATTTTCTTTAAATCTGAATAAAATTTTATTATGTAGATGCACCACATTCTTGTTACCCCGACAGCAATTGATCGACATGTAGTCTGGTTCTAATTCCAAACTGCTATGAACAGAGCTGTAGTGAACATGGATATGCAGCTTTCTCTGTGATAGGATATGTGGTCCTGTGGTATATGCCTAGGAGTGGTATAGTTGCACATTTTTAGCTTTTTCAAAAACCTCCACACTGATTTTCATAGTGGCTCCACCAGTTTATATGTCCACCAACAGCAAATTAAGGGATCCCCTTTGCCCATATCCTCACCAGCATTTGCTGTCATTTGTTTTCTTTCTAATTTTTGGATAATTTTTATGCATCTACAAAATGTATTTAGTCTCCTCGCCTTCTCTGTCTTTTCCCTACCACCCTATTCCTTTCTCTGCCCCTCCCTGCCTCCAATTCGTCCCTCTACTATTTTTTTTTCTTCGAGGTAGGGTCTTGCTCTAGCTCATGCTGATCTGGAGTTCACTATGGAGTCTCGGGCTTGCCTCAAACTCACAGTGATACTTAGACCTCAGCCTCCCGAGTGCTGGGATAAAGGCATGCATCACAATGCTGGGCCCTCTACAAATTTTTTCAAATTGTGAATTTTGTTGTATGACCTTGTCATATACTGGTCATACTCCCATTAAATTATACACTTATTTCCTCTCTCTCCTGTTCCTAATCCACTGGGGGACTTCCTCATTGGGGTTATTGATGTTCCCTTTGGGGTCTTGAATGCATTACCTGTCTTGGGTCAGGGGGCAGAAGGATGCAGTGCACAGGATATGACTTTACCCCCTGTGGAGCTTACAGTCTTTCTTCCCTTTCTTCCACGATGTTCCCTGAGCCTTAGCAGGTGTTATTAAGACTATGTTAATGGTAAACCTTCTTCAGTCTCTGAATTTCTGCTTTGAGGCATTTTGAGTGTCCTCGGTGTGTATCGCCATCTCCCTGGAGCTAACCAGGGAGCAAAGAGAGCTGCACTTGTGTTTGTGTCCTTGCTCTGTGATGTTTTTGTGGACACTGGCAGATGGGATGGAAATAGGTCGTTTCATGTTAGGCAGATGGTTATCTTTACTTGTTGTGTTGATGAATCTTGGTTCTCCCCAATTTTCATTGCTTTCTGTGAAACAAAGCAGATTCTCCCAACAAGAGTAAGCACAGCATGGGTTAAGAGACTTTCGGACAGGTTACCTAGGGGCTGTAGGGAAGATGTTTATATTATGGTTGTAGCATGTGATTCAGGAAAGCCTCCATTCACTAACTGAATGTGTGTTGTATTTGACAGGGTCCTTACCCATTACAACACGAAGCTGACGCAGATCTAATCAACGCAGGTAAATTCACTTACAGATCTTTTTCAGCATTTGCCTATGATGATGTACAAGAATTTGGACTCAATTCCATGTCTCTTCTGGGGAAATAAAAGTGGAGGAACATTGAATAGCAGAGCCTGTCTGGGTTAGTGAGGAGCTGGCCTGTAAGGAGAGAAACATTCTTGAGTTGTGTCATTGAAGAGAGTTTAAAGAAAAAGACCATTTACAAGGGTTTGGACAGGATGAAGGGAAATTTGGGGAAAAAATGCTGAAATCCCACAGGGAATTATTTTACTCTTCTCCTAAAGCAGTGGCAGGAAAGTGTAGTTCAGTAGGAACTATGTATGGCCTTTGCAGCCTCAGTTGTGGCTAAAGGTAACCTCTGGGTGGGGAGGCATCTCATGCCTGGGCCTCCCATTGGCCATCCAAAGTGGAAATGTTAGTCCTCTCTGCTCTCTGCATGGAGAATGGAGGAGTGGGCCCAAAGCAGAAGGAAAAACAAAAGGCCCTGGAGTTCTTATGTTGGGAGAGGCCATTCTTTATTAGGTCCAGAGTTGCTTCAGGCTATATTAGGCCTCTAAGTTCATGCCAAGGATGTAAAGAAAAGTCCAGGCTTTCTTTGAACTGGGACCTCAGCATTGTCTTCTTGGTCCCTGCAGTCCATCATATGCTGTGCCTTTTGTCATCAGCCTTCTATTTGACTATTGATGGGGACACTTCATGTGTATTATCAGCCTAGAGGATGAACACAGCAGGCTGTTGTCACTGCCTGTACTTGAGGCAAGCTTGCCTTCGTGGCCATTGTGCTGGTCTTGCCATCCTTGAAGTGAGGCTTCCCCAAGAACCTAATTTCTGTGTTCCAGCAGGATTTTCAACAACCCTTTAAAAAATTCATTCTACCCCTGCAAAAATATTATTCTTACTTTGTGTTCAAAAATAGTGTTTAAGTCTCAGAAGTATTATGAGCTGAGCACAAAGGCCAGCTGTCAAGTAGAATTGATGATTGATGCCTGGAGTTTCAGAAGTTATACAGATTCTCATTGAATAGTTGAATTAGCTGACAGGTCTCGAGTCTGAAAGGCCCACTGTGATAAAGCAATGACATTTAACCAACGCTGTAATTTAATTGTACTGAACCCTTTAGATGTATCTCATTGATCTGTGAAAATATTTGCTGCTTGCTTTAATTAATTTAATACGCTAGTGAGTTATTTGCAAAATGAATAATTTAATTTCCCAAATTTCAGGCTTGAGTTCATAAAACCCACTTTCTTTCAGTTTTTTTTTTTTTTTTTTTGTCGTTTTTTTCAATGACATTGTTGGTCAGTAGGTGTTTCTGCTTCTGTTAAGCTAGAAAGTAGTTTGGTTCTAATGAAGCCAGTGGTTTTTTACTTTAACTTGTAAGACACCACATATAATCTTATACTACTTTGTAAAGCCAAAGGGGTCAGCTAAGCTGCAAATCTGCTCAGTAATATCCTGAGTTTTTCATCTGAGTTTGGTTGAGGATTTTTTTCTTTTCATTTTGAATCTGTACAAAGCAGGAAAGAATTACTTTTATTTATACAGCCTAGAATTTACATTGAGGGCTTCCTTAGTTTCTCCCAGGAAATTACCTGGAACATAATTAATAAACTAAGATAGGGGTATGGTCATTTTATCAAAATTTCAAACTAATAATAGAACTACATCCACAGATCCCTTTATCTGATCTCTCAAGGCTGTGTAGAATTAGATAGGAGCATTCAAACATCTCAAGGTCCTGGGAAAGTCTGGGTGTGCGCCTATTGTGATCTAGAAATAGTGAAATTTCTAGTAGCTTCCATTTTTTGCTTTTATAGTAATGCAAATTCTGCCTGCTTCCTTATTTCTAATTCTTACTTTAACATACGAATAATGTTTCTAAGTGACTTAACCTGTCATTACAATTGCTTTAGAAAGTGCCACCATTTTAACTGCACATCAAGTAAATAGTCCTCACCCCCTGCCGTGTAGTCTCCCCACCAGCAACTTTCCATAGACTTACTGAGGGTTGATTTTGACCCCTGGGAACATTGGAGACATTTTGGATAGTCACTCTTAGGAGAGTGCGTGTTGCTGGCCTATACACAGTGGAGGCCAGAAATGTTGCTAAACATTTAAGAAGACAAGGAGCTGTCCAGCTTCAAAGCTCAATAGTGAAGAGGAGGAGAGACCCTGTTTTAGAAGGATCTGTACCATTTCTGAGGAATCACAGCCTGCAGACTAAGGCACAATAGTCCTCATTCTACCTCTGTACCTTCTGATTCGATCCATCCTTCCTGCATGCCTTTGTTCATATTACTGTACCAGGCTTTTTTTCCTCTTCCTTCTTTCTTTTTCATTCCTATCTCTCTAATGCTAATTTGCTGTAAAAATGTATTAAAACACACCTTCATTTTTTAGCTCATTTGTCCACTTTACATCCCTTCTTGCAAAATTGTCCCTCTATTGAGCTTGTGACTTACCAGTTCTTTTTCATAAGCATCAATGATGTTGTCTTGGAGTTACTTCTCTTGCAGGATTGCAAGTTGCAGATGAGATCGTGCGCATTCAGGGTGGCATGGCCGTAGAATAGCAAGTTTCTTTGGCTTAGGAGAGTGGTCCTCTGAGTTCCTGTACCTATAACATCAGCACCATCTGTGATTGTTGAGGAAGAAGATTCTCAGCTCCCACCACACACCTACTGAATTTAAAACTCAGAGTTGGGAGCAGCAGCCTCTGCCTTTTTATCCTCCTTTCATGTGATTCTGATGGGTGCTTGAGGACCAGTAGTTTAGGGTAGTTGAATTTTGTTTTTAGCACCATTCAATGACTGCATTTACTCACTGTTGAGTAAATGGCCTATTAAGTTATGAGCCAAAGGACCAGGCTGCTAAAAAATTGATGTATTCCAGTGACAAAATATGAAAAGATTCAGATTCTATTTCCAGTAAAATTGGAACAACCTGTACAGAATCAGGGTGTCATTGATGATAGTTTTGTGATTTTTCTTGACCACACTTGGACAATACCGTAGGAAAATCATAGATTTAACTTTATAAAACTGATTTTATGCAGATATTGGATGTTTTAAAATGCTGGCAAAAAAGTAGAGCCATACGCTCCAGCTCTCCTACTACTGCACATGTGCTCAAAGGTCAGCGGTACGACATCAAGTATTAATATCTGAGATACCTGTCTATACCGTTCACAGTAGCCAACAAAATGGGCAGAACCAACATGCTTATCAACTGATGGGTGGATAAATAAAATGCGGTATGTGCAGACACACAGTATAATAATAACCTACCATAAAATATTAAATCCTATCACTTGTGAAAACATGGGTAGTGCTGTGGACAATTGTGGTAAGCAGAATATACCAGGTACAGAAAGACAAGCTATGCGTATTCTCAGTCATATATGGAAGCTAAAAACACAAGTCTCACAGAAGTTGGGAATAGGGTGCTGGTTACAAGGGCAGAGGGGGTTGGGGTCGGGGCAGGCAGGGCTGGGAAAGAATGTACAGTGGGAACTAAGCTACAGTTACATAGGATTAGGAGTTACGGTGTGCTATTGCACATATATAAAAATAATGTGCTGTGTACTTCAGAAAGCTATAGGAAAGGATTTTAAATATCTCCATCATAAGGGATCAATGATAGAAGAGATAGGAGATGGGCGTGGTGTGTACACCTTTAGTCCCAACACTCGGGAGGCAGAGGTAGGAGGATCGCCATGAGTTCGAGGCCACCCTGAGACTACATAGTGAATTTCAGGTCAGCCTGGGCTAGAGCAAGAACCTACCTCAAAAAACCAAAACTAAAAAGTAAAAGAAAAAGAAGAGATAGAAATGTTTACCCTGAGTGAAAATTTTATAATGCATATGTATTGAAATGCAACATTGTATCTCATAAACATGTCCAATCTGTATTTTTACACAGCAGTTGAAAATAAATGTGGGCAATCAACTTAAAAATAATGTAAAATTATATGAATGTGTTAGAGGCCTGAACATGCATCTGTGAAAGTTTTTTGGGGGGGGGCTTTTACATAAAATTATGCTTTATGATCATAACAGGGAGACAAGAGCTCTCCTCTTGGTCTCAAACTGTCCTACAGAGTGCTAAGTGATACCTATGTGTACTGTCAATCATTGGAATACTCGCTTTGGGAGTCATTATGATGAAAGACCTTGAAAACATAGAGTTGGGATGTTTACAGTTTCTTCCTATTCTTCCATTCTGACTGTCCATATCACAAGATCTGGGAGGATTGGACTTTGTTGGACATAATAGTTGTGTTTGAAGAAGAGTTAGCTGGGTTGTAAATGTCCTACAATCTAGAGCTCACATGAGGTGCTGAAAGCCCCACCATGTAAGCCAGTTTCTGATCTTGTGACAATTGTCCTCAGAGGAGCAATGACATGGTCTCTTCTAAGTGGTTTGCAGCAAAGCGTAATGACAATGGAAATAATAAAAGCTAATTCCATGGAGCTCTTGCTGTGTGGCTTTCTCTAGAGGAAGGACTTCACATGCATTCTCTCACTTTTCCTCTAAGTCTTATGTGCTGTCTAAAAGCCACTTGTAACTGTACCAGAAAATGTTTTACAAACTGTTGTATTACTTTGGAAGATGGGAGAATGTTTCCATCACTTAGAATCAAACTCCCTTGGGAAATAAA
This sequence comes from Zapus hudsonius, assembly GCA_004024765.1. NCBI lineage: Eukaryota > Metazoa > Chordata > Mammalia > Rodentia > Dipodidae > Zapus > Zapus hudsonius. The sequence continues at coordinate 97,790 of PVHP010001048.1, forward strand.
TATTTCAGTATGATATAAATAGATTTAGTCTTTGTCCAAACTTGAGCTCAAATGGTGGGGGATGATGAAGAGTTAGCTTTCATCAGTACTTGAGAAGTGGGGAGTATAGCTGTGGTGCTAGCCATGAACCATCAAACCTCTTCTGGTCCTGATGGATTTGGGTACATTTCTGTATTCTGTATTATTGCAGTCTGCTCTTCTTTTTTCTACTTCCTAAATCGGGGACATGCCTGTAGTGGTCTTTGGTGGTTGGTTTATCTTTGATCAGGTGGCACGTGGACATTTTTGGTGGGGATCATAAGATGTTCCTGGGCATCTTAAACTCCTGAACAGATAGGAAATAGATTATAATACAGGAGATAACTGAATAAACATGAAGATATTTCATTTTGTTTTATTTATTTTTGAAATGGTTTCTGTCTGTAGCACTGGCTGGCCTGGAACTCACTATATAGTAATTTGGTCTGAAGATGTGCAGTGGTCTGATTGCATCCAGGCTTGTTCCTCCATACCCGGCTAGATCTGAAGATATTTTCCAGCTCTGAACTTTTATAACAATATGTAAATTTAGAATTCATTACAGGTGGATCTCTTAGAAGTAATATTGTATATGTTGGCTTCTTTTTATTCTCTGATTTTATGAAAGGCCCATCGTTTTATGAGAAATTTATGGGCGAGTCAGAAAGGTTAATCAAGAATAGGTGTGTCCTCTTTATATTGTTCATTCACTTTCATTTTTATTTTCTCTCCAACAGCACTGAAGTATAACTGACCAATAAAATTGCATATCTTCAAAGTACAACATTTGCGATGTCAATGATGTATATGTATATATGTGTGTATATATGCATGTATATAATATGTATATATTGCAAAACAACTGACACTTAATCTGGTAATGCTTTGTTGTATATTTTGTGACATGTTAGTGAAATATCCATCAACTCACAGTTACTACCTTAAAACTGTGGTGACAACATTCATGATGTCCTCACAAAGCAGGTTGTAAATATGCCATATGGAAATGTTATCTATAACTCCGTACTGTCCACTATTAGATCATTGAAAGTTATTTGCCAATTTGAAAAGTTGGGAACACTGAAGGGCACCTCCTGTGTCACTCCTTTCAATGTTTGGATTTTTTCTGGCAACTTACAATACTGTGGTGACCACTATTACCTAGAACTCTCTATTCGTATTAGGATTTTGTGTGACTTGTGAGGTGTAGGGAATGGGGTGGTGGAAAACCAGGCAGGTATATGCAATAGAGCGGTGCATTGTCTGTAGAGAATTTCCAAGCAATAATCCCATCAAACATTGGTTATTACCACCTTACACGGGTAGTGTTAAACACTGTCAGTGACAAAATACGCCTTTTCACAGGGTATAGTTTTCCTGCTGTGTTCCTCTGCCCCGTATGGAACTGCATTTTGATAGAAGGATCTTGAAGCATTTTGGAAGCGAGATACAATGGCACTCTTGGAAATCTAACAGTTCTTCTCCCGTCTTTCTCTTTCGTGTGTGTGTGTGTGTGTGTGTGTGTGTGTGTGTGTGTGTGTGTGTGTGTGTTTAGGCAAAGAAACAGTTACCGTCCTCCCCGGAGCCTCTTTCTTCTCCAGCGATGAGTCATTTGCAATGATTAGAGGGTATGTAATAACGTAGCTCCCCGTGTTCACACAGTGCGGAGTGCGCTGAGTCATCCCCAACCTGGGAGCAAGACCCTGAGACAGTTCCATTTCCCACAGTTCCGTTAAACCATCATGACTTATTCAGCTGCAAAAAGCTATAAAATTATTTCCACTCAAGGTTGGGCTTTAAAATTTCCAATCCACTATTTTGAAAAGAACCCTTAAATAGAATCTTTGTGCAAGCTAAACTGAAGTTGACATGTTTGAGGTGCTTTCTTCGGACTGAGGGTTCACCTTCCAGCTGCAGATTTCCAAACAAGTCACATTCTCCCTCACTGAAGGAAGCAACTCTCACTGTGCACACCTGTGTTTAGTTTGCTTTTGGAGACAATGCAGGCTGTAATTTTTTAAAAGAACTCCTAGTGGTTCTTTCCATCAGCTTGAAGCTCATCTATTTAGAAAACTGCAAGGAGAGAAAACAGATGCATTTGGGGGTATGGGCTGATTTTAACTATTGACACTTAGAGATTGATGTATTTGAGGGTACAGGGTTATTTTAATTATTGGTACTTACAAAGTGATGTATTTGGGGGTACAGGGTTATTTTAATTATTGGTACTTACAGATTGATGCATTTGGGGGGGGTACAGGCTTATTTTAATTGCTGCTACATTTCAAGCAAGAGGGATAGAACCCTTGTGAACCTTGTTTTATACTTCCCAGGGGACATGTCGATCTCACGATGCTGGGAGCAATGCAGGTTTCCAAGTACGGTGATCTGGCGAATTGGATGATACCTGTAAGTGATTTTTTTTTTCTTCTGATGAATTTTGTTGGGTTACAATATTTCTGAAGTACTAAGAAAAAAAATCTAAAATTGTTATGAGAACATATTATAATTATCAAAATGAATAACAATTTTATATTTTTCTTGTTCGTTTGAGATAGGATCTTACTTTGTATGTAGTTCAGGATGGCCTTGACCTCATCCAATTGTCCTGCCTCAGCTTCTCAAGTTCTGTGATTACAGGCATCCGCTACCACATCTAGCCCTAATTGTAATAAGCAACATTGAAACATACTCAGTTTTGGCAATTGGCTGTCTAGTTGGGAGCTACCAATAGGTATTTTCCTTAGGGAAACAGAATTGCAAGATTTTTTTTTTTTTCGAGATAGGGTCTCGCTCTAGTCCAGGCTGACCTGGAATTCACTATGTAGTCTCAGGGTGGCCTCGAACTCATGGCGATCCTCCTACCTCTGCCTCCCGAGTGCTGGGATTAAAGGCGTGCACCACCAAGCCCGGCTCAGAATTGCAAGATTTTAAAACTCAGTTTGTTCTAATCTAATGAAAGTAGGAAATAAAATATTTATTACAACTAAGATTCTATAACTAGCAACAAGATTAACAATTTTCTTGATTTGATGTTATTTCTTTTTTTCGTTAATCACAGTGATTAAAAAATTCTCTCTTAATGGTCATGTGACCCCATAATCAATCCATCACATCATTCTCTGCTGTTGAATGGAAAAGCTGTGATGTTGAACATGCTTGTGAAATGGAGTTTTCAGTTATTCATTCGTACATCAAGAGAGAAGCCTCTTGGCATTCACTAACTTTGGGAAAGGGTAGCTTCCTTATAGCATGTGCTTCATGTTCAGGCTGATACTTGGATCACGTGAATGAAAGCAGTGGTCATGTTCCTTTGATTATGAGTTCATCATGGCTATGGCTCAGATTTCTTTCCTGCTTAGTGTGTGTTTAAGGATTTCTGTGTTTATAGCACTGGCTAAAAGGAATCTTGGGGCTAGAGAAGTGGTTAAAGGCACTTGCTTCTAAAAGAAATCTTGTTAAGTAACTGTGATAGTTTTGTTTTGTTTTAATCTCCTGGGTTTTTTTTTAAATAACTTGTGAGGAAGGTGTCTGAAGTTTTCACAATGATAGAGACTCCATTAGCTTAGCTCTGTTGGTCTATTACCTAAACTATTATATCAATGCTTTAGTAATGAGTAAAGCCCTAGTTCTCAAACATGACACTTCCTGGAAACCTCAGAGCTTTAAAAATATTGTCTAGATATCAGCCCTAGCTAGGCTTTCTGATTGAATTAATCTGAGATGTATCCTGTGCCCAGCAAGTTGGGAGATCCAATATGTGATCACATTAGGAAACGGCACATTAAATAGTGATCATTGTTCCTTCATATTAATATGTATGAGGAAATGCCATGGACCCATCCACAGTAAGAGCACTTAGCAAATTCTGCACTTTATTGTTATTTGGATTATCAAGCAGTTGGTCATTCTAAATCAGGTATAGGTGTATGGTTGGAAGATTTGGAGGTTTTGAAGCAACCAGGGGTGCTCTCCTGAGGATCATACTGTGAGTTAGATTAATATGTAGGTACAATTACTAGTGTAGGGAGTCAGAATGTGTTTCTGTTTTCAAAGATTAGGAAGAAGCAATATGGGGCAGTAGAGGAGCATGGGAAAGCAGGCACTGAGTCTGTCCTTTGACTGCGTGAGAGTCAAGGGATGCATTTGAACATGTCACATGAAGTGTTTGGATTGATCCTCATTGAAATGAAGGGCTGAGACTAGAGTGTGGTTCTAACTTAGTGATTAACAAGGAACTCTAGAAGAATAACTGAGTCACTTGCTAGCAGTGTAACTTCAGCCAATGGCCTGCTTGTCCTCTTCTGTGAAAGAGGAATCATGCCTTTGTAGTTCCTGCTTTGAGGAATGAGAAAGTACAAAGTACATATCACAGACGTTGACATGTGGTCAATAAAAGCTTCTTTATTTTGATGAATTAAGAAGGGGATCCAGGCAGAGAAGGAATAGCATTGGTTCCTGTAAGAGAAGCATAGACTGAGGTGTGGCTCTGTTAGTAGAGTGCTTCCCAGCATGCACAAAATCCTGTGTTCATTTACCAACTCCTCATAAGTCAGGCATAGTGACACAGCCTGGGCTACGCTGAGGCCCTGTTTAGAGAGAGGGGTTAGGGAGAGTGCAGCAGTGGCCCTTCAAATATGTCTGTCTCTCTGGACTAATGGTTTTTAGAGTACAACAGGTTCTTCCCTTTAGGAAACTTGGGTATCCTTGAATAAGAAACCAGTAACATATAAGGTTGCTTTTTATTATAATTTAGCACACAGTGAGACTGGAAGTTTTCACAGTGACTATGTGCATTTTGTAGTTGCCATGATTAAGAAAGGTTTTTTTCAATGTCTATCATTTTTTTCAGGATTCCCTTAAGAATCCTGTGAATGATTAAAGCATCTGTGTTTGTTGCTGTATTGTTATCTTAATATAATGTAGAGCTCATGAGCTTCCAAAGGAGTGAGCTTAGTGGGGTGATGATGGGGAATGTAATGAAGTGACATCATGAAGATCCTAGAAAAGCTAAGCATAGAAAGTGTACTTTGATCTGTTCTTCTGTTTTTTTGTGATGGGAACTGGTAGTGTCATTGTGATACACAATGTATATTGTTAAACTTTGGGACTTTAGAGTCAAGTCCATGAGGTATGGTTTAGAAGAGATATTGACTGTATTTCAGCTCTTCTTATGGAACATATGATATGGACCATGAATTCTTGTTAGAATTAGGTGACAGGAAACTTAAAAGTAAATACTGTAGCATGTCATAAATAGTGGCTATTATTTTCACCTTCTTTAAAAAATTATTTATTTATAAGCAGAGAGATATAGATACAGAGAAATAGAGTGAGTGCATATAGTGCACCAAGGCCTCCAGCCACTGCAAATGAACTCCAGATGCATGTGCCACTTAGGTGGTGCATCTGGCTTCCATGGGTACTAGGGAATTGAACCTGGGTTGTTAGGCTCTGGAGGCAGCCGCCTCAACCACTGAGCAATCTCTCCAGCCTTATTTTCACCTTTAATCCTTTATCACTTAATATTCAAGAGGGATAATTTTCATTAAAATATGCTGTTGTGGCCCAGTCAGCTCCATAGAACTCAGTCCAACCTGCTTATCCTGTTTATGTTCTAGAACAAAATTTAAACCCTTTCAAGATGCATTTGTTGCTTTTGTTGGTTGTAACTGAAGTGCTTTCTGCTCTCTTTGTCTAGTGCAGCCAGCAATCTGTTAAAGATTTATGTTGATTTATAACATTTAGGTGCATTTTTACTGCAAAATCTGACAGTCAAAACACTGAAAAATTGAGCTTTATTATATAATTTTTCATTGCCTTTTATCTTTTCACTGAGTTTAATATTTTCCCAGTGGCTGTGTGAGCCTTCAGGGTATCCATCATCACTGGGTCACAGTGTAATGCACACGGGACTTTGACCAGCACAGGGTGTGGGTGCTATTTGTCTTCCCTTTATTACCTTCTTGGTATGCAGCGTTGCTCTCATGTAGACAGATTTTTAACAGTTCTTCCCTCAGTATCCAAAAAGGGAAAAGTTGACAACAGTATTTCTCTCCTTCGAGTTGCCTGTTTAACATGATGATGGTAAAACCCCAGCTGAGCTAAGAAAAGGTGCAAAGATGTTCGACGAAATGAATCTACATTCAGATCTGCTCTGGCGCCTTCCTAATGCCTATTTTTGGAAAACAGCTGGTGTGGATTATTGGCTTATGAAGGGAAGCAGATGGGCATGGTCAGCTATGGGAGCTGGTTATTGAAAGCATGTAACAGCTGCCCACAGGACAGGCCGCTGAGCAGGGTGGGCCCTCGCCTTCCATGAGGTATTCTTCTGACAGGAGAATCAGATGATTGAGTGTTTGTCCCTAGCATTTTTCATTCTTTGAGCATTTGAGAAGCATAAATAAAAATTAATGTTGTACTTAGGTATGCTACCTGTTTAAGTACCTAACATTGATTGGGTCCTCTAGACATGACAGCCATTTAGAAGAAGCTGTGTCTCTAAGTTTTCCTCACCCCACCCCCACCCCCAAAAGGGATTTATGTTAAGAGCCAATGTATTGGCTTATTTGTATCAATTGTGTAGATCAAATATTAAGTCTATAGGTGCAGATACATACCACAAATGAAGATCACATACCTGGATTTTTTGTTTGTTTCTAAGACAGGATCTTGCGATGTAGCCCAGGCTACCCTGGAACTCATTAAGATCCTCCTGCCTCAGTCTCCCTCAAATTCTGAGATTACAAGCATGTACAACCACACTTGATTACAGATATTGTTTTAGCATATTGATATTTTGTTCATTTGCCTCTAAAGCTCAATTACATGCAGCCAAGAATGTGGGAAACACTCAGGTAGAAACTTTATGTGATGCACTTGCATGTGATGTATGGGAAGCACTTAAAATTGTTTAGTCATGCCTTTGTCTTACTACAGTAGAGCAGAAAGCGCACAGAACCTTGAGGTTAGACCAACCTGCGCTTGGATACTGGTCATTCACTTATCGATAATAGTGTACATCATCTCCTCTCAGTGTATTCGTTAGTCACATGATTATAAAAGTTCACCACATTAGTTCACTCCACGATTACTTATTAGATATATATGAAGTACCATGCCCTGCTTTAGTCAGGGGGATGGGTACTCAGCACTTAACAAAATGATAGCATTCTCTGCTTTATGGAACTGATATTCTAGCAAGGACCAATAAATTATGGAATAGGTATGAAATCTAGCCCAATGCCTACTTCTTAGTGGTTTTTTTTTTTAAATAGCACAGCTGTATCTACTTATTTGCACATTATTTGTACATTATTTGTGACTTCTGTGCTGCAACAGCAGATCTGAGTGGTTGAGATAGAGACTTGCTGTGGTTTTTGAATGGGTCCCCCCACATTCATGTGCTGGAAAATTAGTCCCCAGGGCGACTCTGTTGGGAAGTAGGACGTCACACGGGCTGAAGAGAGACTTTGCCCTCATGAATAACATTCCTGTTCTTAGAGGAGGAAGTTGGTTATACCAGGTGTGTTTTTCTTATAAATGGGGGTTTAGCCACTCTCTCTCCCTCTTATTTTAGCTCCCTTGCCTGTGCTCCTGGTGGTTCCACAGGCAGGCTCAGGCACATGGGCCCCTTGCTGTTGTATTTGAAAGCCTCCAGAACTGCAAGAAATATCTGTTCTCCATAAACGACTTAGCCTTGGGTATTGTGTCACAGCAACACAAAACAAACTCATGTAACCCCATGTGGTTTTTAAGGCCTAAAATATCTTCCACATGGCCCTTTATAGAAAACATTTGCCAGTTTGTACCTTACATTATTGACTCACAATCTTCTAATATAAATGATGCTGTGTATTTCTAAGTCTTCTGCTAGTGACAACCCACAACTTTTATATTTTCACTGCATTGACACTATTTTCTGATAGATTCCTGATTATTTTTCCATGATGCATTGCTTGTTTAGAAATGTGTCAATTAACTTCCAAAAACACTCGATAATTTTCCATAAAATCTTCCTTGAATAATTTCCAGTTTAATTGTTTTTAAGTCAGAGATTCTTTTAAATTTGAGATTTATGGCCTAGAATGTTAATATTATCTAACTATTTCATCTGTACTTGAAAAGAACAACTATTTTGCTATTGTTGGGTCCGTGAGGTCCTTTGAATAGATAGTGTCATTCAAGTCTTTTGGGTCCTGTCAGTTACTGTCTGAGTAGTATTGAGATGTCACTCTAACACTGGTCCTTCAGTTGTACCGCATTTGCTTCATATATTTTAGAAGTTTTACTCCTTGCACAGTTGGGATTGCTCCGTTTTCTTAATGTTCACTTCTCGTCACCTGTCTGCTGTCTGATAATAATGTGGTCTGCAGCACATGCCCTTCTCCATTCTCCTACCTGTACGCTAGGAGCTTCTTCATATTTAAATAGGTTTCTGTGGTCATAGAGTTTGAGTTTATTTTTCTATAATTTTACAATCAAGTCTTTTTAAAATATTTTATTTATTTGTTTATTTATTTGAGAGAGAGAGAAAGAGAGAGAGAGAGAGAAAATGGGCACACCAGGGCCTCCAGCCACTGCAAATGAACTCCAGACACATGCACCCTCTTGTGCATCTGGCTTTATATGGGCACTGGGGAATCGAACTCTGGTCCTTCTGCATTGCAGGCAAATGCCTTAACCACTAAGCCATCTCTTCAGCCCTATAATCAAGTCTTAATGAGAGCTTTAGATCATTTACATTTAGAATAATTATCAACACGGCTGGGTTCTAAAATCTGTGATCATGTTTTTCCATTTGTATATTTTTCTATAATTTCTTTGAATCAGTTAAGTATTTTTACAACTGTTGTGTTCACTGGCTTATTTTTAGTGATTTCTCTATGACATGTTATTATATGTCTTTTATTTTTCATCATCTACTCTGGAAATAGTTCATCACTTTGCAAAACTGTAAAAACCATGCAAGGGTGCACTTCTGTTTCCTGCCCCCATTTCTGTTAATGCATTATAAACTCCACAAGGCTTTGCTGTTATCTTTGCCATAGGCCAATGGTTATCTTTTGGTATAATTAAAAATTTATTTTTATTTATATAAATATAAATGAGCGAGAGTAATGGAACTTGTATAATTTTCAAACATGTTTTCTGCTATTTCTACACTTTTCCTGTGAGCAGGTCTATATTACCGCTGCCTTTGGTGTTGCTTGTGGTACAAGTCTTGTGGCTGTGTCCCATGCTGTTCCTCTTTGGTACAAGCCTTGTGGCTGTCTCACACGTACTTGAATTTCAGTACTTGACTTTGATCTGTCTGAAGGTATCTTGAGCACAGCATTTAGTTTCAGCCTGATGTATCTCCTCTCAGTAGTTTTCTTCTGAGGATGCTACCTGATTCCTGTATTGTGGGCCTTTTCCTCTCGCCTGGGAGAAATATAAATTCTTCCAATACTTGTGAGAGTTCTGGGGAAAAACCGGTAATACTTATAAGTAATTTCCCCCCAGGGTTTGGCTAATTTCCTCTCTCTCACATACACAGGAATACTTGAAGGTAATTTCCTCTTATCTGTGTACACAGCAGTACTTGAAGGTAACTTTTTATAAATCTTCAGAGTTATCTCTCTATAGCAATGTCCTTTCTGGAATTTTTGAAATCTTAACCCAAATTATCATTGTTTTAAACTCTAAAGCCAACAAACTACTATAGTTCTACTTCCTACAGTACATCCTGGTAATTTCTCTCTAGCTGTGAGCTGGATACAGTTGAAGGCCCATCACAGTGACTTGTCTCAGGAATCAGTTTCTAAAGGTGTTTTGTTCAGGGTGTGGGAGATGGTCCAGTAGTTAACGGTGCTGGCTTACATTTGTGTGGGGCTGCAGCCCCTTATCATTAAACAGCCCACTTGAAAAGAGCAGGAGAGTCATTAGAAACAGTGGATGAGGCCTGGTGGAAACCCATTACTAGTGACAGGATCAATAATGCTGCTGCTCAGATGACAGCAAGGACCACAGAAAATAATTAAAATCATATGCAAAAAAAAAAAATAGAGAACATTTTGTACTTCTGTTTTGTGCAGAAAGGGAGTATTGGTCTATTCTGGCTTACTGCCTTCATTATTGATATGATGTTGGTGATGAGGCATTGATGGAGGATTTGCAGTGCTCAGTGGTCCACACACTAGGGTTGATGTCAGTGTGACCCTCAGGAGTACTGATATTGTTAAGGACCAAACAGAGCAGTTTGCTTTCATCTGCCCATATGATAGGATGACATAAAGTTTTTTGGATAACTCCAAAATTTTTTCTTAAATTCTTCTTTTTAATTTTTTTTAGTTATTTGATAGAGAAAGAGAAAGAACATAAGCATGGCTATTCCAGGGCTTCTTCAGATATGCTCTAGTTGCATGTGCCACTTTGTACTTCTGGCTTTATTAAGTATGAACGACATGTGGTGTTGGGACTGAGTGAACGTGAGTTTCCGTTCTTCATTCTTGACCTCTTTGTAGACTTTCACTGTCAAGCTAAGAGATTCAAACTCATTATGATCTTACATTTTTCTTTCTTTCTCCTTCAGCAAATATAGCAGAATTTTCTCAGATCTTTTGAACTTTGTTGAATCTAATAAATTCAATGTTATTCATCTTACCACTTGATAACTCAAATATTCCAGATAACTCAAAGAACTGGAATAATTCTAATAATACTTATCCACAGAAAATTATTAATGAATAAGATCATATATATATATATATATATATATATATTCAGGTTATCCAAGTTTGTTACATGAGCATCAATTTCTAAGTAAAGTTTTGAATCTAATACCAGATCCCCAATTGTATTGCAATTATGTACAAAAAATATATGTTTTGCTGAAGGTCCAACTCAGACTTCTAGGCTTTGGCTCAAGTACATGAATTTTATTACGATTGAGCCAGCCACTCATTATCTGGTTGGCATGTTTCTGGACTATAGTTATAGTCTAAAATATTTCCCTCTTTTAAAAACTATTCGTATTCATTTATTTGCAAGCAGAGAGAGATAGAAGACAGAGAGAATGGGCACACCAGGGCTTCCAGCTGCTGTGAATGAACTCCAGGTGCCACTGTGAATCTGGCTCTATGTGGGTACTGGGGAATGGAACCGGGTTGTCAGGCTTTGCAGGCAAGCACTCTAACTGCTGAGCCATCTCTCCAGCCCTAGAACATTTCTAAATAATCAGATACTAAAAATATAATACACAAGTAAGACAGAAATAGCTACATTTAAAAAGATAAATGTTTTTCTTTTCTTTTTTTTTATTGTCCATAATGAGTTACATTATTTAATGGGCAAACAATGAGTTGTTATCCCCAGATCCCCAATGCCCCTCTTCCCCATCCCCACTCAGCTGGATATACTCCTCTGTGGGCAGTCTGGATCAGTCCTTGGGGCAGGGGACCATGGATAGCTTAGGAGTCAGCCCAGTTCTTTCGGCCCTAGTGTTTTGTTACTGAGGGGGGCTGTGACTCTGGGTATTCTCCCCCACCAAGGCTCTCATAATCAAAAACAAAGACAAATGATTTTCTTAAATTCTTCTTTTTAATTTTTTTTTTTTGATAGAGAAAGAGAAAGAACATAAGCACGGCTATTCCAGGGCTTCTTCAGATGTGCTCTAGTTGCATGTGCCACTTTGTACTTCTGGCTTTATGTGGTGCTGGGGAATCGAACTTAGGCTGGCAGGCTTTGCAAACAAGTGCCTTTAACTGCTACGCCATCTCCCTAGCCCCCTATTATTTTTCCTTATTGCCAAAACTATGAGAAACTGACTCACTACTTTGGCATCAATAAGCTTTGTCCACTAGGATATTAATTCCCATCCTGGTTGTAACCTCTGCTCATGATCATATAGACTTTGGGAAATTTCATTTTTTTAAGCCATGACTTTCAGGTTGGTTTGTTTACAAGAACATTGAAGGGTTTTGTAATTTTGGTCCTGAAGGATTCAACTATATTTTTAGGAATTGTATAAACTGAAGAAGAATACAGACATCACCAGACTTATCATGTGCCTCTTAACTCAATTAATTAACACCAGCCAACAAACTAGAAGCAGTAAGCAAGAAAAATAATGCAATAAGTTTGACTTAATGGATACAGTAAATAGGAAGCATCTTCTGTGCGATTAAATTACCTCTTCGGAAGCTGGAAACAAGACTCCATACTTTTTTAAACTTGTTTTCTAATTTTAGGAAATTTAGCTATTTCTTTTCCTGTTTCTTATTTTTCTATTTTTATAAAGGAGAGGAAGCACTACATAAACTGTTTAGGTAATCAGGAATTACCCTCATATCATCAGGCTTATTAAAATGTGTGCATAATGGGTGGAGTAAATCATAAAGGGAAAGTGAATAAGAATAAAAAGAGAGGAATGGTACATTACTTCACGGAACAAGGGTTCTGTGAACTCATGGCCTTTTCAAACTGATAATAATATGGCTTATAATAAAAGGTCTTCATTTCCATGTTTGGCTGGGGAAAAATGAGCTTTATCTTAGGTGTCAAGCATCAGGATTGGATTATCAATATCTGATTTAGATAGTTAATTTTATTATTACAAAAATGAAACAACTGCTAATACTTAAATATACAGTTCTCTAATAATTTTTCTTATTCTGTACCCAGTAGTACCTCACAGAACTCTAGTAGCTACTCTGCATTGCTGAATGTTGGCTTCTCTGGAGTCAAGTGGCTGCCAGAGAGCACATCTCATGTTAAGAGGAAGCATAGACTCATCCCATTTCTTCCATTCAGTTCATGTTTGTTGAGTGCTTCCTCACTCTCTGATTTGACCAGATGCTCATTGTCCTTCCAACCTCACAGTGATTGTTTCTCCAGAGAATGATATTTAAAAACCAAGAACTAGGAGCCAGCTGTACTTGTTGCTAAACCAGACCTCCTATGTATGGATGCAGTCTGTCCCCCAAGTATAGTTTTGAATATAGTATAGTCTGTCTGTGTCTCTTTCAAATAGTAAGCATATTAAAAATAAACTGAGGTGTGATTGATATACAAAAAAATGAATCAGGATAAATTTATGCCTGTGAAATTATCACCATAAACAATAGTATATTAAACAGCCATCGTCTCTAAGAGTTTCCTGCTTCATATTTTTTATTCATAAGAGATGCCTCTTGATTTAATTTTAAGTTTATTTTAAGCATACTTAAACTTTAAAGTAAATTTTAAGTATACTTAAATATAATTAAATATATAATTAACAAGACATTAATTTCATTTTTTATCTAGTCAATGAGCAGTATAGAAACTGACTCCTTCCTGAATAGTTATATTTCAAGGGGATATTAGGAAAGTGTGTTTTCTTCCAGGTATGGGCTGAGAAAAATGACATAATTAGGTCTACAAATAGTGAATGTTTAGAAAGTACACCTCACCTTTCAGTACTTGCCATGGTTGAAGTCCAGGGGATCATATCTGGTGCCCAGTATGCTACAGTGAAGACTTATTATGTGTTGCTTGGTACTCCACCTGCTTTCTACCTGAGAATGGACTAGACTCACAGTGTCCTGCTATTAAGTCCATAGAAAACTAAATTGAAATGATTAATTTTTCATCATGCTTTCACATCCATTTCTGGAACCATGAATTGAGAAAATTAATGGAACCTTCAAGATCAGAAAACTAACTCTTCTGATTTTCTTTATATTTAATAGTGAAAGAACACCAATATTTTCTACTTAAAAAATCAATTAACCTACATACTTAACTTGGATTTTATTAGTGTTTCTATAAAACTTTTTTTTAATTGAGGTATGGGCTGGAGAGATGACTAGGTGGTTTAAAGGTGCTTACGTGCAAAGCCTGATGACTCAGGTTTGATTCCCCACTACCCACATAAAGCTAAAGTGACTCATGTGTCTGGTATTTATTTGCAGTGACAGGAGACCCTGGCTTGTCTATACATGCTCTCTCTGTGTTTCTCTCAAATAAAATATCTTAAAAATAAATTGAGGTGTGACTGATATACAAAGAGATACTCATATTAACATATATATATTTATCTTGATGAATCTGAGGATAAATTTATAATTGTGAAATTATCTCCATAAACTTAGCTATCACACCTAAGAGTTTCCTCCTTCATTTTTTATTCTTGAGAGATACCTCTTAATTTAATCTTAAGTGTATAATTCATTATTATTAACTCAGAGACTTTTTTCGTTGTAGGATTCCATTCAGTTAATCAATCTTATATCCCAACTTTCTTATTCTTTCCTTGTTTTGATGGCCTGGGCAGTTTTGGTACTAGTCAGACATTTTGTAGAGAGTCCCTCAGTTTGGATTTTCTGATGTTTTCTCTTGGATAGATTCTATTCTCAGCATTCTGGAAGTCCTAAGTTTCTGTTTTATTGTCACTCTTTCCTAAAGATAAGTCACTCCTTCTCAATGAGTGCTTTAGCACAGTTGATCTGAAAAAAAAATAAGAAGGCAGAAACCAATACTGTTTTTCTTGTCATACGTCTTTCAAAAATATTTGTGGGCAATTCCCCAGAGTGATTTTTTGCCTGTTTTGTTGTTACAAGAGTTCTTTGCATCTGCTTCATCTCCTTCCTGCAGTTTGAGACAGAGATATCTTACCTCTGGGTAGCACTTTCAGTTCCAAAGTCCACGAAGTAGAAGTTGAAGTTTTAATTTCTAAAACTGCCTGTGATATTAGAGCCCCAGTAACTTCCTACAGGCCTCACCCTGGCTCCAACCCTGAGCCTTTGTACACCCAGAGGCCCATCAATGGTTCTCATAGTGTCCAAAGTGGGGCTACCAGAGTCAGATTGCCCTCGCATGTGAGAAACACTGGGATCCTATTCTACAGTGAGACTTGTACATGAAGGAAAGCATAAATAAAAGGCTCTCTAACCACGATCAAAGGGATATCAGTTTTCCATGTATCTTCATAGGTATTAACTCCCAGAAGGCTCTTCAGTCACTAAACTGGGCCATTAGCTGAGTCCAGAGGACATCTGAAGTATCAACAAAATAGTTTGTATTAATGCAGATGCAAAATGGCTTTATGTTCTTGCGACCAACCCTTTAATACTTGCTTCATAGAGTACCTACATTTAGTATCTATAACTTGTCTGTTTGTTTTTCTACAATCATGTTTTGTTAAGCCTATGAATCATCTTGTACATTATTTTTGATCCGTTTCACTGTGGAGAAGACACAGTTAATAACGTCAGCGTATTTCTTAGCACTGCTCTTTGAGTACCATGTCTCTCACTGTACAAGTCCCAGCCATCTGTCAGAAGCAAGGCTGTAATAATTACAGTGGTTCTGTAATTGGCCCCTTCAGAGCATTGCAGATGGTGGGAGATGACGGGGCAAGTATGCGTCTGCCCAGGGTTCTAGTTGTCATTCCCTCTTTCTTGTTTTTCTCATACTCTCTTTTAGGAATCAAAGAGCGTAATTTCTGAGAATGGCTATTTCAGGATTGCAGAAGGCATAGTGATGGTTTGTTTCAGATTCCATGTGGATGAGTTGTTGAGGAGACTGATATATTTTTAATACATTCAAAAATAAAAATGATGGTTGCCTTGCCATTTGTATTTTAGCTGTCATTTTATAGTGATTATACAGGGACTTCCTAAAGGTAATACAAGCTTTTAAAACCATCTTCTTATAGTAAGCAGGCTCTCTTGCTCCCCTCCAAGCCTTATACCACCAAAAAATGTGTATTTGAATCAAGAATATGGAATTCCTTTATTTGTTGATCATACCTGGTCATATGGGGCACATTCATGTGACGAATCCTTTTGTTTCTCTTGGTGATCCAACGCAAGGAAAAGAAAGTACTAGTCCTTTAAATACAGCAGTGGCACTTGTTTCTGTATGATGCACAGGACCAGAACTGTATTTGTGTTATAATAATGCTTAGTCATTCCACATGGAAACATATCCTCATGGATGTACTCTGAAACACTTGCTTCAGCTCCTCCCAAAGACGGCTTTTGTAGGAGGCCCGAGCAGCTAGGTCCTCTCACTCCGCCAGCTTGTTTGGTGTTTGTTCTCATCTTTGCAGTTCTATGAGTAGATTCTCCAAAAAAAACGAAGCTACAGCCTTCAAGCAGAGCTAGCGTGACACAGTGGAGCTCTTGCTACCTATTTTATTAATTGATTTCATTCTGTGTCTGGAACAGAAGGGGGCATTCAGTAATTCCAAGGTGCTCAAAGAAAAGCAGAGATAAGAGAGAACACTTAATACTCATTAAGTAGATGCTTAGTTAATGGCCAGTGATTGGAATTGCAGGCTTCTTGTCTTTAACCTTGGTTAGATTATCTTAATACTTCTGCCTTTGTGAAAAAAAAAAAAACAACACATCGAATGTATTTTAGGTAGTGATTAACATTTGTTTAGCATTCAGCACTGATATGAGGGTCAATTTCAAAGTATGACATTTGATATTCTCTATTCTGCCATGTAGCTCCCTAATTCAGCCAAGAAACTGTATCATTGTTACACCTTGACATGAGGTTTTAAATTCACATCTCGTTTTAATCACCTCTCATGGACCAGTTCATCCGTCTTAGGTTGAATCTGTTCAGATGCCAGTCTACAAGCTCTGGAGGTAACTAAAAGCTGTATTAGAGGAGATGGTTGTCATCCCCAGCGACTGTGACTGTGTGTGTGTGTGTGTGTGTGTGTGTGTGTGTGTGCATGTGCACTTTCACACATGTGCATACTTTAGTCACTACACTTCTGGGATATGCTTTCTCTTGTTCTTCTTTGAGCATATTTACCCTTTATCACTTCTGTAGAATCTGCAGTTCTGGAAGATGAAATAGATAGGAAAGAAGAAATCAGCTCAGCAGTTAACAAGCTAAACCAGTTGTAAGGATCTGACCCTTTGCCAGTCCTCTACCCATCTCCCCTGTCCTCTCTCTATCCTCCTGTCAGATCTTACATTCTTTGGTTTGATTTTTTAAATTGTGGGGTTTTTTTTTTTTTTTTGCCAGAGCTCTGTAGTCTGGCTAGAACTCTGCCTCAGTTTCCAAGTACTGGAATTACATAAGTCTTGGGCCACCATGCTGTGCTTTCTGTTTTTATTTTTTTTCTTTGTAGGTAAAACCCAAAGCTTTGATTTTTGCCACCAGTGTGCCTTAGCTTTCCTTTTCATGTTCGCTATTGTTGAAAAGAAAACTGGTTTGAGAATGAAATTCAGTTTTATTCAATACATAATGTATCCGGTACAGTGACCACAGTGGGCTAGAGCAGACAGGAAGGGGCTTGTGTTCCAGCCAGAGAGGTAATGTTTCCCATCTTTGACAGGTGGTCTCCATCGGGGTGTTAAGTGACCACCACTGATGAATCCAAACCGATGGTAGTCACAGCAGAACTGGAATATGGATGCCCCCTCCCATTACATTTTATGCTGCTGAGGGATAGAGGCATGGGTCGCTAGCCCTCTCATAAGGAAGAAATGAAATTGTAAATTATAAATATTTTATAGCCTTGCCACTACCAGCCAGGGGCCCTGTTGCTAATGCAGGTAATATGATAAATTCTAGCATGAGGAGTGGTCCTTCAACTCCTCTTGTTGATCAGCTGGAGGTCAGTGAACACTTCCTAGAGGAGTGGTGATTAACGGTGGGCCAGAGTTCACTTGGATGAATGAGCAAAGGGTCTTGAGGCATGGTGTGAACCATATGCACAGTCAGTTCACTATTGCTAGCATGAAAATAGGATCAGGGAGTAAGGAGATGAAGGTAGGAGCCAGGTTATCACAGGCTTTATGTCAGGCTGAGGTGCTCATCCTTTACCCTGAAGTTAAAGCGAAGAAAAAACATAATCAGATAGTTAGAGAGATTTACCTGGCTATTGCTTAGACAAATTTGAAGTGAACAAGGCTGGGACCAGTTAAGTGGAGGGCAGTAGTTTAGACAAGAAAAGGTGAAGCTCAAGAAGTGTTAGGAAAGCTGGAGATCTTCGTGCACTCACTGCTTTGGATATGGATAGAAAGGAGAGCCAAGACACAAGGAGCTTACTGATTTGGATCATGGAGTGGGCCAACAGTGCTAGCTCAGCTAGGAAGTTAAGAGATCAACAAAACATTGCCTTGATACAAATGCTTAATTTAGTTAGGATCATAGGCATGTATTAATTAAGAAAATATAAAATCAGTTTCTACTAATTTACACAGACTTGAAATAAATATCTGTGCCTGGCAGCTGCTGTCTTCTGGATTCCAGCATTGAGATTCCTTCCGTCCTGACTTCACCAATTCCAGTTGTACTTTGTACAGGTGCAAGACCATGTAAAATGTTTTTGGAAGGTTTTATTTCACCTACTTTCCATTGGCCAGAACTTATTTTATTACCTCATTGAAGACTGGAAAATCTAGTCTTATTGCTAGTCTAGGAATAAGAGGGAACAATTTTGAGAATTAGCCAACAGGCTGCCTAGGGGAGACTGGGAAGCTTTTAAATCCCAAAGTTGATAACAGGAAAAAACTGTCATTAGAGGCAGTGGCAGGTACGTCCTGAGAGGAGATGAAGTCACTCGTGGAGAATAAGGAGAGGCAAGAGCTGTAGGCTCGGGCGGAACTCTTCATCTGGCCAGTTCCCTAAAATGGTTTGGAGAAAAGAAGCCCAGGAGCCCAAGGCTGAGGAACCAGGACAGGATTGGGTGGAACACACTGTCAACTCCCGGGGTGCCTACCAGATCAGACAGTGAGCTTCCAGAGAGCTCAGCAGTACAGTTGTCACTGAGAGGGCCTAGCAGAAAGCAGGCCACGGCTCACAGAATTGATCCCGAGGAGCAGGGGGGAGTGTAACTGATGACACAGCTTCCTGAGAGCAGGATCAAAAGCCCCTATGAAAATGAAATGTCATTTATTGCACACTGCTAAGGCAAATTGGAAATCTTTTATTGTCCCTAGCATTTATAACCTATTTCTTAGGCTGCTTGTCTCCCACTCTTTAGCTAGGAGCATGTTGAGTAGAAGTTTTCTTTCCTAGAGCATTTTTTTTAATAATGGGTGTTGCAGTCAGCTTTCTAGTTGCTGCGCAGAGAGAACCCAAACAAAAGCGGCTTGTAGAGGAATGGGTTTATTTGGCTTACGGACTCGAGGGGAGACTCCATTCTGGCAGGGAAAACGATGGCATGAGCAGAGGGCTGGACATCACCTCTGCCACAGCACTGCAAACAGCGGCAGGAAGGTGTGCCAAATACTGGCAA